>CATIWR010177234.1:0-25151 GCA_949677035.1 Omphalea diandra
GTTATGCAAATATGCTCTAGTAAAATATCATGAACTTAATAGGTTGCTTCTACAATCACATTTAACTCACAAATCCAAATGACTAATTCTTTTTTTTTTAATTAAACTAGACATATATGGGTACACCATATCCAAAATTCAATCCAAAAAATACACTACATAATTTATGGTCAATTTTATGAATTTGTCCTATTTTAATCTCATCTCAGCCTGAGTAGGTCTTACATTATTAGATATATCTAAAATATTACAAATCCAATTGCAAAAATTATTCACCAGAAATTAGAGAACACATAAAGGAACATTTTTCATATTTTACTCATTGTCTAATTCAATCTATAAAGTCACCAAAACAAATGACCAATCTCAGGGTGAGTAGGTTTTCAACATGTTGACAATCAGTCATAATGAAGGGGAAATATCTCAACAACCATGTAAAAATCGGCAAACATATTTTACAATAATTTAGCTTAAACATAAATATACAACTTTTAGGTTTTACACATAACCAAATTCTGAATCTATGGCCATCAAATTCTTGGAAAACAGAATTAAAAGACTAGCAAGGTTTCATCCAAGAATAGGATCAGTCACATTCAATAAGCCATATCTCTTTCCACACAACACTTCAACAAAAATGATTTATAGGTATTTATAAGGGATATAACCATACAAATTTCACATTTTACACTTTGTCTAAATCAGCACATAAAGTCATCAAAATATATGAAAACATAAAGACTAAGGTGATTTGGTTTGGTTGTGAACCAGCCCTCATGAAGGAGCCATATCTTCTCACACACACCAAATCAAGCAAAACTGTTTCATATGAATTTAGATGGGGCATAAAGCTACAACTTTTATATTTTACACTTTCCCTAATTCCTCTTCTAGGGTTATGAAATGATGGGTACAAAATTCTGCACTAATAACAAAACCAACACAATTAGCTCTTGTTTCTCATGAATTTCAACTTCCATACATAAGCTTTACCTCAAATAGTCCATAATTCTTACTAACCATGCATGATTAACATATCATGAGGGGTTAACTTCATATGAGAAGAAGATAAATTAACTTACCTATTTTCCAAAACCAGAAAACCTTAGAATTCTTTCCTAGGCAACTCATTCTTCTCCCTCTCCTTCTTTCCTAGGCAGCTCACTCTTCTCCCTTTCCTTCTTCTTCTTCTTCCTTTCTTTCTTTCTTCCTTAGCTCTCTCTTTCTTCTATTGTATCTCATGTTTAACCTCTCTATTTTGATCTTAAAGGGTGAAAATTTCACTTGTAGACCTATTGTAGCAAGACAAAATCATGGTGCTTCATTTCTATTGGTTGGAAGTTCACTTTTCCTTTTTTAGTCCCTCTTCTTCACTCCTTAAGCACCTATATCCATATCCTAATCCCTAAATGCTCCTTATACTTTTAAATAAGCTCTATAACACCATTATTTATGATGCTATAACATACACACAATATAAGATAATTTTTCATGCAACTACACAAACATTACATACACGTTCAAGAGTCTCAAATGCAATGGTGCAAGTGTCATTGTTGTGCTTATCCAATTCACATGTCTAAACAATCATTTATCCAATGCATATATTCAAATATAATTTAATTAAAATGCATATGATTTGGGTTGAGGATGTTACACTTATACATGCATCACACTAATAATCCTTGTCTTGCAGGCATCATAATTCCATCCAAACCTTCGAGGATGAGAAGTAACTGACTAGCTATAAGAAGTAAGACATAAAACCCAATACAAAGAGTTGAACCACTCATGGAACTTACCATGTCACTAGAAATTTTAGAGAAAATAATAGTTGAATTTAATTGTAAAATGGAAGAGAGGATTACCGAAGAGGTCAGCATATGTATTAATAAAATTCTAAAAAAAGGAGAAACCTCTGGTAATAAAGCAGATAAGGGAAAACATTGATAGAGGTGCCTCAACCCGTAATGATTGATGTTGATCTGTTTAGGCTGAAGGAATACCATGATAGTAAGACGACCAAGGAAGTAATGAGTACTACCATAACTTTTGATAAGCCTATGGAAAGTGAGAAGGAGAATACTTAGTTTGATGACTTTGCTAAGCAACTAAAGAAGATATCGAAGGCTCTAGGAGTTAAGGGCTAAAAGAAAATAACTGATATTAAGAAGTGCCTTGCCCATAAACTCGAGCAGTTCTAGCTAATTTTCGTATGTCTAAGTTTCTAAAGTTCATGGGCACTCAAAAAACAAAGAATCATGTCGTTCATACATCTTGGTTATGAAGGCATTTAGAGTACCCATTGATACTATGTTAGAGGTTTTTGAGTTATCATTAGAGGGATCTACTGAAACATGGTATTTCAACCAAGATGATTAGAAAGAGTTAATAGAAGCCATTGAGAAGCACTATGATTGCAATTCAGACCTAGAGGTTATTCTACAAGATTTGGAGCTTTGAATTAGAAAACTAGCGAAAGCTTAATGGCTACATAAGAAGGTGGAAGAAAATGACTTTTGAGGCCATAACTAAGTATATTGAGAAATAATAATTTTAAATGATTATTGAAGGGGATTTGCCTGGTATTAGCACTCAAATTAAATGTATGTTAGTGCAAACTTTTGAGGATCTTAGAGAAGTCAGTTTGCAAGCCAAAAAGTTAGAGATTGAGTTAAAAAGGTAGTATGAGGGAAAAAAAAACACTTCATCTTAGCCCTAAGGGGAAGGGGACAAGATAGCGAATGTAAATGTAGTAAGAGCTTAGAGACAGTTTACAAATTTGGAAATGCCATTGTCTAAGGCATTTGAGAGACTACAAAAGAAAAGAGTACTAAAGCCTTTGGCACCGAAAGCACCTATGCTTTTCATCAAAGGGTTGGGCATAACATTGATATTTGTTACATGCTGAGGCATGAAATTTAAGATATCATAAATAACAAGACTGTTGTTTTGCTTAATGTTAGAAGGCTGAGCATAAGAGGGAATCCTCTCCAAAGTTATTGTAATGTTCCACCTCCCAATCAAGGGATGTTATTGATAGATTATAAAATTTGTAAAGCAGTTATTATGGCTAACATTGAAAAAGTATTAAAGGAATTTACTATTGAGGTTTGCACAATGGGAGAGCTCCAATGAAGAGATAAATAGGAGAAAGGAAGATGATGATTAATCCATAGGAAAGAGTGTTGAAGAGAAAAAGGGGGAACACATGAATCATGTAA
The DNA here is from genome assembly GCA_949677035.1 of Omphalea diandra. Classification (NCBI taxonomy): domain Eukaryota; kingdom Viridiplantae; phylum Streptophyta; class Magnoliopsida; order Malpighiales; family Euphorbiaceae; genus Omphalea; species Omphalea diandra. Next base: position 3,225 of record CATIWR010177234.1, read on the forward strand.
CTCAAAATGGAAAGTATTTTCCTAACAAAGAGGCTCCTAAGGAACTAAGAGTAGAAAAACAAAATGATAAGCTTATGATAAAGAAAAAGGAGGAAGATAACCTTATAATGAAACAATTGAAGTATATCATCTCAAATCAGTATGTGAGAGTTGCTCATCACTTCCCAAAAGCATAAAAAAAGTCATGGTGGAAACTTTTATTGTGCTTGATTATCTTTAGGGAGGCCAACTTAAGGGATATTATCATTTTGATGACCTATAAGAGGAAGTCACCTTTTTCTATGAAGATTTGCCATCGAAAAGAAGGGATCACAATTTGGCCTTAGTTATAAGAGTTAAGGTGAAGGGAAAGTGCATTTTGTGTATGATGATGGATGATGTATCTAGGATTAATATATGTCTTTTAAAGCTTTTACATAAGTTTAGGGTGTCAAAAAAGGATTTAGAGGTGTCAAATAAAAGGCTAGCTACCGATGTATTTAAGACTTTGGTAAAAACTAGAATTATAAAGATGATAATGGAATTTATAGTCTTAAATATTTTATTACTTTTTCACTACTATTGGGAAGGCCATGGTACCACTCTTGTGAGCATTGCCATCTACGGTGCATCAGAAGGTTAAGATTCTTTACAAGGGTGAGGTGGTAACCATGGTGCATCAAAGTTAGGGAAATTATGTCCATATTGAGTGTTGTTGTGTCACACCTTAAAGGTTTTTTGGTTGCTAGAGTTACAAACAAATGGGTTGACTCGAATGTAATGGAAATCATGAATAATATAAGTTTTTTACCAAGTCAAGGATTGGAAACAAATTCTTTAAGACTGTTAAAGTTTCTAAAGATCCCAACTCAAACTACTAGGAAAGGACTTGGTTCATGGGAATGGGTCTAAACTAGAAGGAAGAGATTTGCATGGACCTCTATTAGATTTCTTTATGAAAGAAAAGGAAGTAGTAGGAGAAGTCGAGGAAGAAACCACTAATGACAAAGAAAAAGCCACTAGGTGATAACACTATAGACAATTTGGAAATGGTATTTTTTCGATGGGAATTAAGGAAATAGGTTATTTGAACTATAGAGATTTCTCAGATGAGAAAAAAAAGAGGAAGAAAGTAATTTGGGATCATATCAAGCTGCAATTTTATATGGCCCTCAGATTAGTTGGTCGTGGAATGACAAATGAAAGTTTACTAAAAAAAAATATGAGTAGTATTTGTAGACCAAGAGTTCTTGGCTACAGGTATGGATTTTATGAAGAAGAAGTCTAAAATTACTAATCTAAATCTCTCTTCTATGGATATAGAATGGGAATATATTAGATTATGCAAGTTTACAAAAGGCACATATATTGGATTGACTTTAGTAGATATTGAGAATATGATTGTGAGTTCTATGAGGACGTGGGTGATTATGAGAAGGCACAAGATCAAACACCAGAAATTGAGCAAACTGAGTTGGAAGAGGTGGGAGAACTTTATAAATATCGATTTAAGGGATAACCAGATGAAATAAGACTTTGAAAGGATTGTAAAAGTGGTGACTGGTATAAAAATTGAGAAGGGAAGAAACATTAAGTAGGTTAGTGACTCGAGTGTAGCTCTAATGACTGATAAAGAAAGAGTTATGTAAGAAGAGAAGATCGATGCCTAAGTGACCCCTGCCCATCTGCTAGAAGAAGTTATCTTTATAGATACTATTAATGTTTTTATTTCTAGTCTCTTTTAAGATGATGATGTATTTATTTCCAAGTTTAAGGCAATGAATGATGAGTTTCCTTATTTGTGCGATGTGCTCCCTGATAGTAGTGTGCATAACATGCATCATTTCATATGCATATTTAATATTAATTTTGTACATATCACTTCATTTAATCTTGGCACATAGGAAAATTCAAAAATCTTGCTCATTTTTAGTGATATCGCACCATGGGAATGACGAAAGTTTGAATAGTTGCTCAAAAAGTACTAGAGGGTCTTTGCATAGACATATGAGGATATACCGGGGGTTGATATGTAAATTGTTGAACATAGAATTCTAACTTATCCACATATGAGATTGGTAAAGTAGAAGCTTCAACGAATGAGACTTGAGCAAGCTCACTGTCTTTTCTCTAAGGCATTACTAATTCAGTCAAGCACTTATATGAGGCTTTTTCCTTGACTAAATGTTAGCAAAAATGGTTGATATTGTTGATGAAGTTTTACATTAAGTATGTAACTAAGAAAGTGATTGAGGATCGCGCAGTTGCATAGTGCCCAACCCAATAACCTCTTAAATAAGAAGAATATGAGCTTTTTCAATTCTTAGATGAAGGATTAGGAGTAATCGAACCTTAGGGTTGGATGGTATACTTTGATGGAGCAGTGAATAAGAAAGGAACAAGTGTGGTGGTGATTTTGATATCACCAGAAAGAGAACTTTTCTCTGTGGCCAAAACGCTTGAATTCAAAGCGATTAATAACATGGTCGAGTATGAAGCTTATACACTTGGGTTAATGTAGATGAGGGTCAAGACAGTAAAGTGTTTAGAGACTTATTACTTGTTATCTCCTAAGTGACTGATGAGTGGGAATTAAAAGAATATTGGTTGAGCCTGTATTTGGAGCATTTTGAAGAGATTGACGTAAAACTTTCAAAGAATCATATTTCACCATTTATCGCAGGATGAGAATGTAATGGATGATGTAATAACAACTTTAGTTTATGTTTGGGTAAGCTAAAAGCAATGCCAACAAAGCCACTCATTATTCTTAGGGCCATGACATCATACCATGTTGATAAAAGAGTAGTGCCAGCATCAGTGGAGAATTGCCATTAGTATTACAAGAAAGTGGTGAGTACCCTAATATGGCCAAAAAGAGGGACAAGGATGTGATTCAAAGGATGACATCATAATTTATAGTTTACAATAGTGTATTATACATGAGAATGTTATATGAGGTCCATCTAAGATGCTTAATGGAAGAAGAAGTGGACAAAGTCATGAAAGAGATGCATACGAGGACCTGTGGCCCTTACATGAGTAGAAAACAATGGTAAGGAAAATCTTGAGAATCTATCATTATTGGAATGCTATAGAACGTGATTATAGTCAGATGGTTCAAAGCTACCATGAGTGTCAAGTTCATAGCAGCCTTAACCACCTATCACCGATTGAGTTGCAAAACTTGACTTCACCCCCATTCATTTGCAACATGAGGATTGATGTGATTGGGGAAATCAAGCCCATTTCTACAAGGGGGCATAAGTACATTATGGTAGCAGTTGATTATTTCTCACAATGGGTAGAAGTCAAGCCTTTTAGTAAGTTAGGGCAAAGCAAATTGCCCAGTTCATTGAAAAGAACCTCATATATCGATATTAGGTGTCATATCTTATCATTATAGATGATATGTTCATTTTTAAGCTGAGGTCAAAGTAATCATAAAAAAAAATATGGAATAACCCATCATAAGTCATCACCTTACAGACCATAAGCTAACGTAGTGATGAAGACAGTTAATAAGAATGTTAAGAACATTCTTACCAAGATGATGAAGACTTATAAAGATTGGTTTGAGAAGTTATCCTTTACACTATGGGGATATTGAACTACATCAAGAACATCAACAAGAGTGATGTCATACTCCTTTGTGTATGGGGTGGAGGTAGCATTGCAAATTAAAGTGGAGGTGAAGCCTCTACAAGCGTTAGTCGAGTCAGAGATTCCTGAGTACTAGTGGGTGAGAAGTAGATTTGAACAACTAGCTCTCTTAGATGAGAAAAGAATGAAAACTCTCTACCACATCCAATTATATCAAGCCAAGATGGCCTACGTGTTTAATAAGAGAGTCAAAGCAACCATCATAATAATTAGGGAATTAGTGTTAAAGGCGATTAGACCACAAGCTCAAGACCTTTAAGGAAAGTTCAAACCAAATTGGAAAGGTCCTTATGTGGTCAAACATATCTATTCAAGAGGTGTAGTGAAGTTGTCAAATATGGACAAGAATAAATTATTTGAGCTAGTAAACTTACATAGGTTGTAGAAGTTTTTCATGTGAAGATGTGAGAAAAGTAAAATGAGTTCATTAAGTTAAATTTCGAAAGAGTGGATTTGGCAAAATTTAGGGCATAAATAAAGAAAAAAATAGTTTGTTAAGTCAAAAATCTGAAAGGGCCACTTAGGTAAAAATTATGACATAAATATAATAAGTAAAGAAAAAGGTGACAGTGCAATTGACCAATGAAGATTATTTATTAGAAGATGATGAAGTATAGGATATTAAGGGAAAAAACTAAGATGAAAGACAAAGAATCAACAAAAGAGAGGCATTATGCAAGATGATCGAATGGTCTAATGTCTCATTATTAAAAGTAATGATTATTCATTTGATTAATGTGTAATATGCAAAATGTTAATGGTTCATGTTAGACGTCATATTAGAAGGAAATACATTTGCATGATTAAAGTAAATCTAGTCACACGTCTTTAAACTAAAACTAAATATATAAAATTTTCTTTCCATAAAAGATCATTGTTTGTTAATTCCTTGATCAGATGGAAAAGTCTCTATAGCCTTAGAAATCACGCAACCATGCCATATAGTTAGTATCATCCTTAGGGGTAGGGTATGCACTAGTGAAGAAGTCATAAATGTGGTGGTTGGCCCATGTAGCTCTAACTCTTTCCAGAAAGCATTGGGACAAAGGTCCCTCAATAAAGGAAAGAAGAAAGCTCACTCTATGCTGAGGAGCACTAAACTGGTAATATACCCTAGCTAGATCATAAAAGGTGTTAGATGCCAAAGTAGGGATGACCACATAGTCCCAATAAGTCCTCAAATTAACTCTCAATAGCCTCTAACATGGGCAAGTCTAGCAAATTTCAAAATCAGTGATTTCATACATCCACTTAGTGTACTTGTCCTTGGTGCCAACAGGTCTTGACAAGCGACCATTCAAGTGGTGCTCTAGAAAAATAAAATCTTGCTTCCATAGTGGGAGTAGACAATCAGCCTAACTTCTCTTACCAACATATCTATAAATTTAATAAATAATAAAATAAAATAAAAATAATAACAGCTCATTAGGTTGAAAACTCGAAAGGAATTGCTTAAGCAAAAATAAACATCCCACGCGATTAAAAATCCCCGAGAGCAATCCAAGCACAAAATAGGGTAATAAAGAAAGTATAAAATAAAATAAAATGAAAAATAAAGGCTACAAAATAAATTCATACCTGAAGCAACAATGGTATCCCAGACAAAGAATCACTGATACTAAGGCTACCCTATCTAGGCCCACAATGGTCTAGCGTAGAATCATTAAGACAAGGGTTTTTCTACACTTAGCTTCCTTAAGGATGGGTAAAATTCGTAGATCTATCTCACTGTCTTCTCTCTACAAGGATAGCCACCATGGTACGGGCTTGTGCTACCCAAGCATGACTTTAGGAAGGATAAAATGTGAAAAAAGGGGCCATGGCAATCTTCTCTTCACCTTGTTCACTTGGGCACCTCATCATATCCCAAGTCAAACAGCTCTATCATCTTCCCTAGCTATGGTAAAGCAATGTGGTTTATAGCTACGACCTGATAGTAGAGAATGACACCAAGCTCTTCTAGTATAGGGTAGATCTTGATGTCTTCAAAGTGGAAAGAATGGGTAGTAGAATCTTATAAATCACAAGTTGCTTATAGGAAATCCATGTTTAAACAGACAATTATGAGGTAATGGAGAGCCTCAAGACCCACCCAAGGTAGATCAAACCAAACTTAGGAGGGAAGAGACCTTAAAAATGCCCTAACTATAGTTGGGACATTAAAAATAGTAGGTTTGAAGAAGAAAATCATGGATGTGTATTTATATAAGGAAGAAAAGGTGTTTAGTGCTTTACAATTATAAATAGTTATCCATGGTTACACATACCACTTGAATTGTCTGTATAAACAAACAAGTAGTCTATACATATGATTGATGGTTTGTACAAATCAATTTTTATAAGAAAAATTGGGCAAAATTTCCATAGCACTTTGAGCTTAAGGATTGTTTGGCACATATTTCAAAAGGCATGTATAACCACACATCTAGAAGATAAAACTAGGGCCAAAATCAAAACCATGCATTTATACTAAGAAGTATTCCAGAGTTTAGCAAAATGGAGGCAGAATCACCTCAATATATCTAAAAATTGTAGTGCTTAAGCAAGCATCTAAAAAGGTAACATGGCTTTCAAATTACCCGAATATTTGTATAGCTATGTTAAAAACATCGACAATATCTCATAAATGTGCAATCTCATATGCTCCCAGATGCAATCTCCTCTTAATCTCCTCCCTCCCCTTTCGAGGCTACACACTCATTAGAGTCAGAGTCATCAACTATTATCCATGCCATTGTCTCAATCTGGGCCTCTATTATCACTAAGTGATGCTTCTTATTTCAAACCTCTTAGATCAAACTCTAGACCATCTCTTATAAAATGCATAAGGGTTAGGATGGATAAAACATTAATTACATGCATAATCATAAAATGCATACATGTTTATCATATAATGTTGTTTGTTACTAACCTGCATCAATCAAGTCTATTATGTCACTGTTTGCTTTAAAGCAAAAATCAAATCTACCTTAGCCTCAGTTTGAATGTGAGGGATCTGCAATAAGAGGATAAGATATTTTAGCAATGGACACTCAACGAATAATAAATGATGTTAGAAATACAAGTGAAAGATGCTCACATAAGTGGTATTGGCCGGCTCGAAGGTGTAGGCAGACTAAGTTATCAACAGTGATATCATTGACCTAGTCAAAGATGCCATGAAAGACTTGACCATGATTTTAGGGATAAAAACAAGCTTGCCCATCACAAGGGGCTCCATCTCCCTAGGAGTAGAAGTGTGGGCTCTTTTATAGCCTTTAGTAGTAGGAGTAGGCTTAATGGGCCTCAGTTTAATGTGCGCAATCATCACACGAGACTTGGAATACAAAACCATATGCTCATGTGCCTCATGATGTGGGAATTCTTGAATCACTTTATCGTTGAAATCATCCCCATGAAGGCTCCAATCATTTAGGTTCAATAAGTTATCCTATTAGTGGCGAGCTGTTCTTCTAGCATGAATCACAGGGCCATTTAAATCTCAACCTCATCTTTCATATCCATCACTAAAAACATATTTGAAGGCGAATGTAAGGGGACATGGCGAGTATCTAGCCTCTTGCGCCATTGAAGGACCTATTCCTCCAAATATTACTCTCATTGAATAAGCGCCACTCATAGGAAAGGGCCTTTTCCTTTGCCACTTATGGCTACTAGGCATCAGCAGGCCTCCTCCAATTTAGATGCAGCTGTAAACAAAAAGAACAATCACAAAACATTACTATAAGTATAATATCAAAATCATCAATAAATATACCAAGTTAATAATTTTTTTATAAGAAAATGGTACATGATCTAACATAAGGGTGTTTAGGTGTGCATACATGATCTCCACTGAGGACTCTTACTGACAAGTTATACTCTACCTCATGAATCGAGGGTAATAGCCTTCCATGTCAGGCACAAGGTTACATGTTATAGCAAAGCTAACTCTATGACCTAGGCCTGTCAATAAAGCCCAATGCCAGTTTCTATCAATTGAAGAAAGATAAATGGACAAAGAAAAAAGGTTCAAGAAATACACATATTGAACACACGTCATACCCCTCTCATGTAAAAGTTTTTATTGCACTAATCTAAGAACCGATATAAGTAAGCGAATCCCCAGTCAAAGTGGTGAATAAGCCTTAAGTCTTTTACAGTCGATAATAGGTAGATCTCCACTACATCTGACAAGTTCACAAACAACATCTTGGATAAATTGGAAAGGAAGAAGTAACGCATTGTCTGGTCCACCACCTCCTATAGGTTATACTTAAATGCAATGGGAGTGCCATCATTTAAACTAGATCACTCAATAGAGAGATTATGCTCCATCTTGGGGATACATCTTAGGAGTGAATGGACATAATCTCTTTGAAGCATGGGATCATACGCGCTAGAACTAGTGGGGAGGGAGATCCCTATAAAGCTTATCGCTATCATGTATATAAAGTCCCAAACATGATCATTGTTAGACTAGGTTAGTTTAACCTAAGTCATGAACCTCTTTTAATATTGACAATATAGATTGATCAATACTAATACTTTCATTTAGTGTTATTTCATAGATTATAGGTTAGTTATTTCATTAAAAGTTAGATAAAATTCAAAATCTCCAACCTTATAAAGTTCATCTAAATTCACGGTGTGTATATTCTAAATAGCGACTGCGAATCATCCATAAGGACGGATGAAGCTAGACCAGAGGAATTCATAGGCAAATTTACAGTTGTGACCTAGGAGAAGAAAGTGAGCTTAACTCATAGAGGAATTCACAATAGGTGTCACGTTTGGTTCGTAACAACGACTTTCATAGTGACAAAGAAGAGAACCAAAGCCACAGCACCGACGTGCCAAGTGTCCTAGGTATCCGTTGAAGATAAAAAATCATAAGGGCAAATACTTGGTAGCGATCGCAACTCAAGGTGTTGTAGTTTCCTCATCAAACAGAGGAATTCGTGATTTCAATAGTGCCCAAGACATAATTATCTCGCGATAGCGATTTTTAATAATTGGTAGAATGCAATGACTATATTTTACTAGGTAACCAATGAAATATGACACATACATTAGGCTTAAACAGGCTTTCTGCCATAATTTTTGATTCCTCAATGGAAATTGAAAAATCGTAACAGCGAAATGGTAGTAGTGACCGTAATTTTCGCTTGACAAGCATTTAATGTTAAATCTGCCTAGCACATCTTGGAGATTTGTTAACAGTTTTAGACCAACGTCTCTTTGGTGGATATGAGTTATAAATATTCCAAACAGATGTAAATGAGAAAAAATTCATTAATTTGTAACTAAACTCTTGCCATTTTGCTACTCAATCTTTCATTCTCATTTATGTGTAGTTGATTGTTTGGTTTGAGCAATAAACACCATTGTAAAGAGGTTTTAGTGTGAGCCTGCAAAACAGTTATGAGAGGTTTTTTGTGTGAGCCTAGAAAATAGAAGGTGTAAGGTTTCTTGTGTGAGCCATAAACACAAGTTGTGAAAGTTTGGTGTGAGCTTGGAAACACCAGTTGAGTTGAGTAAAACACCCAATTGTAGAGAATTAAAGAGTGGATGTAGGGTTTGTTAACACTTAAACCACTATAAACACCTGTGTCAATTTATTTCTTCTCCTTCACAACTTCTTAAACACATTTATCTTTCATTTAATTTTTCAATCAACCACCAATTCAACCCCCCTTTTTTGTGTCCTAGGCCAATAATCATGACCTTCCCTATCAGTGACAAATGGAATATATGCGTAATGTCCATCCACCACTTAGCCAATGCTTGCATCATCACATAATTGATCCATGAGGCCTTTTGTAGCCATATATGAAGAAATGGCATGAAGCCAGTCTCCTTCAAGTGAGCGTGAACTCGAAGGTGCAGCTCCATGAATCAGGCCTTAGCTGGACCAATTGTACCACCTCCTTTATTAAAGGTGACGTCATTAAATAAACAAAAAAAGAAGGAAAAGCAAATGAAAAGGGAATTAAGGCAGTAAAAATATGGAACAATGCTCAAATCAAAATCATATGAATCAACAACAAATCGAGTCAACAACCAAAGATAAGTAGATATTTATATTCTCATATAGTAAAACATAATAACCTAAATTAATTTTTTTAGAAAATTTTATGAAAGTTTTAAGTGTAGTTCAACAACTATGACAAAACTAATGTAACTTAGCTCAGAATCAATGAGAAAATGTGCAAAATAAATAAAAAAAATAATAGTTTATTTAATTAATCTCAGGTATGTGTTTTAACTACTCACTAATTATTAATTTCGATAATTTATGTGCAGACTCCTTAGAAAAGATTTAAGGCACATAAATCAAGATGACAAATTAACTGGCAGATAGCAAAATAAATTTCTTTAGAAGTATAAAGTAAGTGTCCAAGAATTGGCTCTAAGTATTTTTAAAGCTAAGTTAATATTGATATGTAGAAAATAAATAGGGTGAATCCTAAAGTCTATAGTTTTGAAAGGAAGAAAAATGAAAAGTTAATAATAATGAAGTCCAAAAGTAGTAAAGAGAAGGAAATAAGGACCTACCACACTCGAAGCTACCCCAGCCAGGTGACGGTGACGGTAAAAGTTATAGACCATCGACGTACCCCAGCATGACTCGAAGTTGATTGGAACGATCTTTGAGGTCACCACCTTCAGAAGATTTACCGCTGGAAGACCTTAGGCAACCTATAATTACACCAAAGTGTCGTATATGGCAACATCCTTACCAAAAAACTCCTCAAGAGCATTAAACATCAAGTCATTAGCACCAACCATCGTGAAAATTTAAGAACAAAAAGGAGAAAAGCTAAAAGACCTAATTCAAAGAATTTTAGAGAGAAAAAGACCAAAAGCACAAATGGGGCGAAAGGCCCTTAATCCTTTTATATACAGGAAAATGGCTAGATTTTTGGATGAAATCTCATTATGTTGGTTGTACAGACAAGCAACTTGTCTATACAACCCACTAAAGTCAACAACAAAGGAAGGGATCCTAATATATAATTACCAAATCACCCTTAACCATACTAAAACCTGAAAAGCCAATTCAACCCTCCAATTCTCTAGTCAAATTATAAAAATACCCTTTTATGACAAAATTAATCCTTTCCAAAGTACTAAAAGGATCTCTAAAGCAAAATTCACATTCTAACAATCATCCACATCCCAAAGAAACACTTTCACAACATTCGAGCTTAAGCCCATTAGTTTCAATAGAGATGCACCTCTGAGATAGCCAAAAGGGTTGTAGTGACATGAATTCATTTGCAAAAGACTAGAAAAGCTATAGTAACATAGGAAGACACCTTATTGGGCTAAAAAGGCACATATGACATGAGATCATCTCTAAAAGGCATCCTTAAGACAAAACCACCAGCCAAAAAGGTTAAAACACTTTCAAACGATTTAAGAATATTGGTAACTATATAAGATAGCTATGAATGCATAACCTAAATAGTGCATACTCGAGAGCTACTGGAAAGGCCAAAACACACCCAATACTTGCTAAAAAGTTATTGGAGATACAAGAATGTTTGGACCTACTAGAAAGTTATTAAGGCAAATTTAATGCCTACTAGAAAACTATTGAAATATCTAGTACTTGCTTAGGTGTTGTTATAAACATACAAAGCACATTGGCACTTACTAGAAACTACCAGAACAAGTTTTATCACTTGCTTAAAGAGTTGTTAAAGAATTATATCTTATGGTATCCTTTCTAATGTTTACATTGCTTGCATTACTTTATTGAATCTTATTCAAACAATTATTTCTCAAATGATGTTTTAGAATCCCTACAAAGTAGGGGGCAAATTGTGAGCAATAAATTTTTAAGTGTTGGAGTGCAAGCCTAATGATGAAAATCATTGGAATTATTCCATAAAATGCAAGGGGAATTATATAAGGAAGAAGAGCAAAGCCTTGTAAAATCTTGAATTAAGCCCCAAAGCAAAGCCTAAGCCCACAAGGCCAAAAGCCTAAAGTTGCCAGCCCTAGTTTAGTAGGTTGTATAGCCAACTAGTCTAGGCTATACAGGTTGTACAACCGAGCCTTAAACCCTAGCCAATATAAAATTCTAGAACCCTACCCCTGTAAAGTACATAGTTATATAGCTAACCAATTGGGTTGTACATCCAACACTTAACTATACAAACCACTTAAAAACCCTAAATCCTAAAACTTTCATGGTCTTGTCTACTGTGGGACGTGAATGCTATGTAACCAGAGCCATTCTAAGCTTTGGTGCACCATTCCTCCTCTATAAATACCACACCATTTAAAAAGGAGGGGGGCTTGGACAACTCTAAGTAAACTCTGCCAAAACTCAAACTCTAATCAACCCATACTTAAATTTAAGGTATGATAAGACCTTTTGCATTGTATCACTTAGCTTCCTATTGCATTTTAGAGGTTCAAAACATAATCAAGTGCCTCTGAGGGCAAGAAAGACATAAGCATCTTCTTCCTTTTTCTCTTTTTTTTTTTTTTTTTTTTTTTTTTTGGTTTTCAAAAACTAGGATTAGGAAATTTATATAACCCTATTTCCTGAGAACAGTTTGTGAAGGTGCTTCTTTGCTTTAGTCGAATTCCATCTTCCTTTTTGCTTATTTTGGACACCTTAGGAGCCTAAATGGTAGAATATGAGGAACTTTTTATGGACTATGACCTCTATTCCAGCAAAACTAAGGGTTAGGATCAAGGTTTTAACTTGTTTTCTTGGATAAAACATTGATGTTCTCATTGTACTTACATTTCATATTTTCTTGTCACCTTAAACATTCTATATTTTCAATTTTAGCCATGATTAAATGAGGGAATTTGAGTTCCCTATGACCTCAAGAGATCCCTCATATGTTATGCCCTATCTATGAAGTCCTTTTGCATGTTGGCCTTGTAAGTTTTCATTTCAAGTTTATTGACATCTTAGCCCTCTTCATGCTAATGGTGTTTTTAGAGATGCTTTTGCGCTTTTAGAGCATAGTATGAAAGAGGCTTCAAAAACCTTAGGATCCCATGTGCCATGATTCTAGCCTTAGGCCGCCAAGATCATCTAAATTGCATTTACACATCATGATTATGGTCTTTTATGCTTCATGATTCACATGCTTTTGACTCATTTGTTATTTGTCATTTGTGTTACCTTTGATATGATTCATGTGATGTTAGGATGTTTTAAATGGTTAATTAAGGACTTATGAGCATGTTTAGGACCCTTGACTTGGAGATATCATAAGTCTTTTACATGAATTGTCTTCTTTATTTACTTTGATATTTTAGCCCTTATGATGGTTAACTTTTGTGTTTCATTCGGTGCAGGAGCATATTTGAGCTTGACCATGAGTAGTGGTCTTGATGATCATTATTTGGTTTAATCATGCATGATGTGGATTATAGCTATGCATGACCTCTTTTTGCCACGTTGCATGACCCCCATCCCCTTGAGATTGATTATATGAATGATGTATATGCACGACTTCGATTCGCCATGAAGCATGACCCCATTCCCTTTTGATATTGATTGTGATGATGCTTTGGCTTGATTGATTGGATTGTGCTAGGAGTATATTTAAGGGTGATAACCGGACTAATTAACAACATGGTTAAAATGGTACAAGTGAACCAAAGATGTCCAAAGGCTGAATCCCAATATCGAGTGCTTTGGGATGCCTAACATTTTTCCTAAGTTGTACCCAATTTAATAAAGACCCAAGCCTAAGCTAAAGACTCAACTTTCTTAGCCCAAAAATCTCATGCCCAGGCCCTCCTAGTAGCATCAAAGTTACAAGAAGACGATTGTTCAATTTTGAGACAACTATTAGAAAACAATTCCATAAATTCATATATGGCACATACAAATATTGAGTCAAACTTAGAAAGATCAATTATTGATCTTGGTAATGAGAATAAAGATGGCTGCTACAATATTTGTCCACATGTAAAGTAAAAACAAATAAAAGTACAAAAGGACAAGACAACTACTTGGCATGCCCATGTGAACGCCTTAAAATGCAAGAAACTCCATACCTCTACTAACAACACCCATGTGACTTTAAAACACAAAAGGTATTTACATCACATGATTTTCTTACCTTTGCTAGCAAGACTCATGTAAAGCAAAAAAACATTTACATCACATGCTACTTTTTAAAGAATTATAGGTCTATCATCCTCTTTTCCTATAAAATGCAAGCTTGTCCAATTACAAAGATAGAGCTTTATAAGGCAAAAACGAATCTGAAGAAACTCATGTGTTGAGCATATATAGCTATATTCTTTTCAATTGTAGTATCTCTTTGTTCCGTTACATACAAATCTGTGGGAGCTTGTATCTCATATGGATTTATAAATCATTCAGATTTTAATACAAAATGTATTATTTTACATATTGATTGAAGACATTTTCTTCGCATCATATTTTAAGTATGCCCTATACTCGTCCTTTAAAGAATTTGTACATTAGAAATTGTATTTTCCATAACTGTGTTTAGGTTGCATTTTGATCTTTATTAGTAAGACCTTGTTGTAAAATCCTCTCTCTCCCCTTTTGAAGGTGAAAACAAGCATATCATCTCAGAAATTTTGAATTCATATCAGAAATTTTGTTTTCCATGTATATAAACGAAAAATTCAAAAGTATAAAATTAAATTTTGCCTACTATGCGACCTACTGCAACTTCTTTGAAATAGTACAGCCATACTGGCTTCACTCCTTATATTAATAGCCCTAACAAGTGGGATTCGGCAGCTGTCATAATTACAGCTTCTCAAACAGTACCTTCTATTTGTTAGAAATTTTTTTATTATATTTTATTATTTCACTTTGGCATTATTTGGTGGCAAAGTTGATGCAAAATTAATTTATTATTGGAAGGTGAGAAATTTATGTTATAAAAAAAGAAATATATATTCTAATATAATTAAACAAAAATATCAGAATGAAATGGGAGATGTGAACCACTTTTATGCTAATCACTTCTTCATTACTCTTTTTTGGTAGATGAAATGGGAGAGTGCAAGAAACATTAGGTCCATCATACCCACATATCTGAAAATAATTTATACAAGTTAAAAGTTCAGAGAGATCAGTGAATGAAGTCATAGGACATAAATATACCATCAACCTTGAGTCAATATATTAAACTCGAATCCTCAACCTCTTGGAATTATTCACGAATCTCTTACTACTAACCAATCTGTTGTTTAACTCTTTTGATTCAAGAAAATAACTGAAGGAAAAAAAAAAAAAAAAGATCTTGCCTCTTATAGCTTGAACCCAATTCCTATAGTGTTTAACATAAGCCAATTTTCATGGAACTTACATTTTAGGTACTTCAAATACGCCATGCATTGTTTCTTAAGCTACATGTTATATATTGTTGCTCATCTATTGGAAAAGTAGTTTCAGTAACCCTTCTTGGTAATTTTGAAATTTGACTTGTTTGACTAATTGTAAGTGAGAATATACTACATCTCCTAAAAAGCTTAACACGTGAGTTTGGCAGGTTAACAATGCCGGAGCCTCAGGAGTTGTGGTTGATGAAGAACGTTTAGGGGCCTTAAATGTTGATCCTTAAACTTGGGTAAGTGTAAATCTCATAAAGAATGAATTAAAACTCTATATCAGTGAGACCACACATAAGGTCTGTGTTGGTGCGGCTTTCAGGCAAGGCAATCAACATGATCCAAGAGATGATTAAGACAACTTATGAGAAGGCAGAAGAATGCTTAGACACTAATTTCTATGGTGTCAAAAGATTAACAGAAGCTTTGCCTCCACTTCTACAGCTTTCCATTTCAGGTGCCAGGATAGTTAATGTTTCCTCTCTAAGGGGTGAGCTAAGGGTAAGTGCAGCCTATTATCCATCCTTTCTCATTATTAATATTATTATCATCATCTCAAAAACTAGCTAGTATTATTTTCTGTTGTAAAATAATAAAAATAATAATAATAATCATTATCATCATAATCATCATCATGAAAAACTTTTGATAGAAAGAGAGAACTGGAGTTTTCTATTGCAATATAGTTCCAAATTCAAAGAATTTTTTTAGGAAAAAGCTTTCTAAACTTACACTAATGTTGGAAAAGTGAACCTTGCATTCAGACTATTTTCCTTCATAAAAAATTCAATTTTTTGTATTTATTTTGCAATCCAAAAAAAAAAAAAAAATACTTGCACATATTATACTTTAACATGCAACCACCATCATCTTAAGAGAATACTGTCACTACCAATACAACATTCTCCTGTTTGCAAGGATTGAGGGAAAGTCATCTATCATAAATTAGTTAATCCAAAATCTTGGTCCTTACAATAAAATTGCTACCGTTTAATTTTAATGTCTTTTATTTGGATCTTTTATATCAGTTGAAAGGAAAGCCATTTTCCTTTTCTTTAAAAAAACATATCATTTAAACATCCAAAGATGAAATAAAACTATTCTCCCTTCTTCCTTCCTCTCATTTCCCCTCACATCCCCAGCCCAACTGCATTTAAAGGTAAGTAATAAAGCTTACATCTATGAAACTAACATTGTTGGCCTAATATGTATGCTTTTAGTATGTATTCTAAGATTACTGTTGTAATTGCTTTACTGAATAAGTTTTAAAGCCACTTTTACGGCTAAAGTTATCAAAGCACCCTAAAATTGTAATATATTATTTGATACACTTGATTCCTTTGAATTCATATGTGCTTCGCAAGTATACTACAAAGCATGTATTGAAATTATTGTATAATTTACCATTTGCTTTCTCTTTTTCATCGATTTATTCATTTTTTTAATTTATTTTCATGGGAGTCGTTAACAGTTGGCAAAGCACAATATTTTGACCTGCCGAGAATCCAAAGTGAAGAACTTAGAAATGAACTTAATGATATAGAAACACTAACTGAAGAGAAACTGAAAGTGATATTGAAGAGATTTTTGCATGATTTGAAAGTGAATACACTTGAAGCTGGTGGATGGTCATTAAATACTGCCAGCATATAGCATCTCTAAGGCCACCTTTAATGCTTATACTAGAGTTCGAGCCAAGAGGTATCCTATTATGCTTATAAACTGGTTGCATCGTGGCTATGTCAATACAGATCTCAATTGGCACACGGGGCCAATGCCTGTGGAAAATGGAGTTAAAGGTCCTGTTAAGTGCGCTCTTTTACCAGATGGAGGCCCAACTGGTTGCTATTTTGATCAAACAGAAGTCGTAGACGTTTGACCTTGAATGCAATAAATACATCAAATTTTCCTTTTGCTCTTTTGTTCATTGTTGCCTTACAAGTTGGCTATTGGAACATTATCTTGTTACAGACCTTATTTAACCGCCCAGCTGAACCTTTTTGGGGTTATGAAAAAGATAATCTACAATCTAGTGCAATGTCCTGAGTATTGCATGCAGCTATATTTCATCATAGCCATTGAAGTGAAAATAGATTTAACAGAATCAAGTGCTTTAATAGATAAAACAAAAACCAATTAGAAACTCAATGCCATGTGAAATTCTTTAAACTGGTTTATAAGTTTGCATGTCATACATATCTGCAACTTTTCCATTTCATACTGTCAAAATGCAGATGGTTCATCCATGATAGCTAAAACCAAAATCGTGCCGGTTTGAGATTTTGAAAAACTTTAAAATTGGACCGAAAATCAGTCCCTTCAAAATATGAAAGATCGGAACCGCATTGAAAGATCTCAAGAACCAAAATTGATTAAAATTGATTGGAATTGAAAATCAATTTGTTTCAATTTGGTACTTAAAAATTATTCAGGTCTATTCAGTACAACTTGAAATTTTAGTATTTATTCTGATTTTGGTCCTAATGTAGAACTATTTTACATAATGAAATATTTACAAATGCAATTTAAGCAAATTGATCAATAAAATGTAAAAATTAGATAGAAATTATTCTCAATAACACATTACATATTGTCCTTAATAAGAAATTATTTTTAAAAATATAAAACATAAAATAAATAATTATTCTTAATATCATTTGTACTTAATAAAAAAAATTATTCTTAATAAACTGAAAAAAATATCCTTTAATTTAGATATCCTCCTCTTTTTGTTCATAGAAAGATAGTATCAATAAGCCTATAATAAAAATCATCACAATATCAATAGTAGAAATTATAATGATAGTGGCAGAATTAAAATAAAACTCAACTCATCCATCATTTATGGAAGCGAAGTAACAAAACTTAAATTTAACCTATATATTTTAATAAAAAATTAATTCAATATCAGCAATCCACATTCATTCTTGATCATAATAACTCCACCATTTCAAAATCTTAAGTTATTTCTATAAAAATAAAAAATACAATATATTATTGAATAACATATACTCAACAACAATGCAGAATACAAAATAAGAAAGAACACATGAATTTTAAACATCCCACACTCTAATTTATTAAGCTCTTCAAGTGATTGTTCAACATTGATAGCAGCGTATAAGTCCTTCAGTTGTAGTTGCTAATAAGGAACTCTTAAATTGATCCAAAGTTCTGCCTCCTGTGCTAAAGGTACTTTTCTGAAGTAACTGTACTTACTTATATGACTAACATATATTTAGCAATCCTTGGTAGCAATAGATATTTTGTTGTATTTACTTTTTATCATGCAAGCATGTTAAATTCTAATATAGATTTCTCTAAAACTTCAATAAAGTATTTATTAAGTTTGGATTGTGAGGAATCACTATTATATTTCTCTGCTTGTAAAAAATATTCATCAATTTCTTCAACTCTCATTTTTATATTATTATTATTATCAATCTCATCTTCCTCTTTAACATACTGATTTATATTTATACTAACAATGTCAATATCATTAATGACTCTTTCCAAAATTATTTGGTCATCATCAAACTTTCCATATTCTTCAATCAAAGAATTTAAAGACTTTAAAAACCTTATTTCTCACTGTTTTGTCTCATTCTCCCCATAATATGATATAAATTTCACTTTCAAACATTTCAATTTGTATCTTAGATCTAAAATTATAACAATAGATAATAGCATTAGAATAGCAATTTTTGACTTGATTCAGGAATCCGACTCAAACTTGCCTAAAAAAGGTAACCCAAACCCAAACAAACTTGAAATGATTTGAACCCAAAATTATCCAAAATTTTTTGATGGGGTCTGGTATAGGTCAATGCGATGAGTTGGGTGATCTGAATTGGTCAATCCATGATTGACTCAATTGATCTGACAATAATATTTAAAAATAAATTTTATTACTAAATATATATAAGATAGAATAATTAAAATAAAAAATACTAGAATAATTAAAATTTTAATTTTAATTTTTAAAATAATTAGATTATTTAATTAAATTTAAATTTTATTTTATTTTATTTTATTTTGAAATATAATGTTAATTTTTTATTTTAATAAATTTATCAATTTTGTTGTACCTTTTCATGTGCCTAAAATACAATTTCTTATTTCTTGTGACAAGTTATTTAGTAAAAATAAAAATTATTTATTATGATAAAATAATTGTATTATAATTTTTAAAATGAGTTAATACATTGACAAAAATATTATTGTGAAAATATTAATTTTTCTTATATATAATTTAAGGTGCACTAAAAATTTGACACAAATATACTGTAATAAAATATTATGAGGAAAAATTCATATCATAATTTATCTTGAATACTCATTTATTATGACACTCAATGAAGTAAAAAAACTCAAACCTTTTCGTGCATTTCAATTATATCTAAAGCTTCTAATTAAGTCAATGAAACCGTAATTTGATAAATTGATTTTAATTGTGTTCTAAGTCAAAATCATCATTTAGAAAATTATATATTTAGAATTAATTTACTCTTATATTTTTTCAATTAATTCAATCAAATCTAAATAAGTGTAAATCTTACTAAGATAATATTTTTATTTTTTACTCAATTTAAATATTGTTTATAAAAATATAAATTTTTATTTTTATTTTAGTTAACAAATAACTAATTTTATGTTTTTACATTATAAAATTTTATTTTATATATTTAAATAATAAATTTTTAATTTTTATATAAAGCGAGATTGAGAGAAATTTTTTTAAAAGAGAAATTGACAGATTTTATTAATTATAAATTTAAATTTTAAATTCATAGATTTAAATATAAAATTAAAATTCATTATATATAAATATATAATAAATTTAATTATACAAAAAAGTGATTAAATTGAATATAAAATAAAAAGTGTCATCTTAATTAAGCTCATATAATTAATTTTTTAAATATTTTCTAGAAATTTTTATTTTAAATAATTTGAATAATTTATTATATAAAATATAAAAATTAATTTATTTAAGGAGAGATTGAGAAAAAAATTTAAATAAGAGATTGAGAGATTTTATGATTTAAAATTTAAATAAGAGATTGAGAGATTTTATTATTATAGATTTAAATTTTTTAAATTTAAATATCAAAATTAAAATTCATCATATAAAAGAACATAATAAAATTAATTGAGAAGAAATGAGATTAAATTAAATAAATAAAATAAAAGTATCATCAAACTCATGGAATTGATTTTTTTAATATTTTTTAAAATTTTGTTTGAAATGGTTTAAATAATTTATTATTTAAAATATAAAAATTAATTTTAAAAGGAGATTGAGAGGAATTTTTTTAAAAAAAATGAGAGATTGATAAATTTTATAAATTTTAAATTTTAAAATTCTTAGTTTTTCAAATTTAACTATAAAAATTAAATCTCATCATTTAGAAATACATAATAAATTTAATTAAGCAAAAATGAGATTACATTCAATAAAAAAAGGTATCATATTAATTAATCTCTAAACTTAATTGTGGATTTGATTGAACTAAATATCAATTGAGTCTAAATATGCACTTTGTTAAATTCTGATTTTGACTTGAGATACAATTAAAATCAATTCATCAAATTGAAGTGTAATTGACTCAATTATAAATTTTGCATATAACTAAAAATTTGCATAAAAGTCTAGATTTTTTTTATCATCAAACTAAATTTTTACCATAATTTCTTAAACAATTTAATACATAAAATAAATTTATCACAAGTTTACTTATTTTTTGTAATAATTATGATAAATTTGATTTTTGTCATGATAAAATCACATATTAAAATAAATTTAATTTTGTCATATACATTTTTATCATCATTCACAATTTTTTTTATAATGAGTGATTTGCTATCATTAGGCATTATATGTTTAGTTATAAATTACTTTAAATTATGATACATGACTTGAATATAATTCTACATAAACTTAGTTCAATTGCTTGTTTTCATTATGTAAAGTCATTTATTTAAAAAATAAATTATATTTAAGTTATTAAGCATTTAAATAAAAATAAAAGAGTTTTAATCATGTTTTGTTTCATGTAAAATCTATTTTGACTAAAATTAATTTTAAAAATTATTATTTTTCTCTTAATAAATTATGAGAAAATATTACATAAATTATAAAAAATCTAAATGGACATTTAAAATTTTGAATAACAAATTATCCGACTCGAAATATATTTTTTTAAAGTAAACCTAAAACTCGATCCAAAATTCTTTTTGCATGAAACTCTATTCGAACTCGTTCAAAACCCGAGTAATCTGAACACGACTCGGCCTAATTTGAAAATGACCTGATCTAAAAATGATCCGATCCTAAAATAACTCGACATAACCAATTTATCACCTCTAAATAGCACATTTATTTTATCAAGTGTCCCCTAATATTTGTCAAATTTAGTTCTTATTTAATTACCCATATCAACCAAGACAAGTGTTGTTTCATTATCACTATTTTGACAAATAGCGATTTTCATCCAAATCCTAATAATATCAAAAATATATTTGAAGTAAAATCCAGAGAACAAAAAAGTTTAATAGTTGCTTCATAAAATTTTCTAAGAAACCTTATGAGCACCTTTACCTTACACCAAATCAACATCATCTGGCAAGTCATCTCCAAAATCAACTAAAATCTAATGTTTAAGTCTTCAAACTTATCAAAAGCTTTCTGATAAAGTTATGCAAACTCCAACATAAATATATATATATATATATATATATATATATATATATATATATATATATATATATATATATATATATGGAGTTTGTTTTAATTGGGCTATCTCACTACAAACTGAAATGAAAATTTAATATATGTCAAACTAACTATTTAATATATAAGTGATTTTCATATAAAACTACTAAAGAATCATTAAAAAAAACTATAAAATTGACAATTAAAAAATTTAAAGTGATAATATATTA
>CATIWR010177253.1:0-14256 GCA_949677035.1 Omphalea diandra
TCATTCTTCTGCTTCTTCTTTTTATTCTTCCTTTCTTTCTTTCTTCCTTAGCTCTCTCTTTCTTTTGTTGTCACTCACACTCTTTATTCTGATCCTACAAGGTGAAAACTCCACTTTTAAACCTATTGTAACAAGACAGACTAATGGTGGTTCACTTCTATTGGTTGGAAGTTCACTTTCCTCTTTTAGTCCTTTTCTTCACTCCTTAAACACCTCCATTCATCTCCTAATCCCTAGATGCTCCTTATACTTTTAAATAAGCTCTATAACACCATTATTTATGATATTATAACATGCACACAACATAAGACAATTTTCCATCCAACTATACAAACATTACATATATGTTCGAGTGTCCCAAATGCAATGGTGCAAGTGTCATCGTTGTGCTTATCCAATTCACATGTCTAAATGATCCTTTATCCAATGCATATATTCATTTAGGATTTCAAACCATTTATGCAATGAATATGTTCATGTGATAATGCCATTGAATGTGGATGGGGATGTTACATGTTATCCCTTGCATCAACATTTTTGAGAAAACAAAGATAAAAAAAATGAAATAAAGAGAAAAATTTACAACATGAAGATGAAGGAGATGAGTGGAGGTGACGAACTTAGGGATGGTTCTAAGGCTTTTTCCTTAGGCTCTACTGCTGCTTCTGACTTTGTTGGAGTAGTTGGAGTTCCAGTTTGCAAATTTAACCCTTTAACCATCCAATCTAAAGTTTGGTTGACATCTTTTATATCCTTTCATGGTTTTTGTACCTTTTGGTGAAGAGAGATAGTGGAGGACTTAACCCTTTGAACAATACTGGAGATGGTTGCCAGTTGATCAAGGACCTTTTTCTCAAAGTCTGAGAGAGGAGTAGCAATAGTAGGAGCACAAGTAAGAGCACTAGTTCTTGTCTCTTCCACAACAGCAATCCCTGCTCGAATGGCTTCTTCAATCTCTTCATTATCTTATTTTGGTTTAGGGACTTCTCCTTCTTTTGGTATTCTCTTTATTAAGCTAGAGTTGAGCCTTTGAGGATCTTAATGCTCAACAACATCTTTTTACAAATGGATTCATTATGTGGCAATTTCTCTAACATAATGTTCCTTTCCTCAAGTTCTTCTCCTATTGAGGGAATAACCTTCACATACTTGGTGATCTTAGTTATGTAATGCCCAATGATGAACTCATTCCTTTTCTCTACTTGACCATCTATCCTTTGTATCAATAATATAGGTGTGTTGATCCTTTGCTTGTTCTTTATACACTAGAGATAGAAAAGGTCTGTGATGGTGCAATTACCATTGGATTGTGCTATGTCATTGGTATTCTAGGTTATGAATCAGTGGGCTATCCTTAAGGCTTGGCTTTTTATCTTTGATGCCTTACTGTTATGGCTATTATAGTTACTTTTCCCATCCATGATTGACTTCTAAAATTGGTTTACATCCACTTTGAAAGTGAGAGGATGCTTTGTTATTCTAGTAGTGGTGGCATCAAAACATTTTGCCAATTCATTTGGCCTTAAGTTGTATTTCTTACCAAAAAGTTTGAAGTTAATCATCCTTTCTTATGCATAGGCATGGTAATCGCCTCTCAAAACTTCTGAGGTGATGAGAAATTTGACTATAAGCTCCAAATATAATGGCTCTTTTATGTGATAAAAAAGTTCCCACCCTATCCCTATCATAAGATCTTTCATTTGTTTTGCCAACCCATGTCTCTATAAATCACTCTATTTAAAAAACTTCCCTCCCTTAAGGTGTCTTTGGAGAGTTTGAGGACTAATTTTTCTATTTCTTTGTTTTGAGGTGGAATTTTTGGACAATAAAAGTGGTTTGCTCTGTTTCTATCTCTTTTCCTTTTCCTTTTGATTCTGAGACAGATTTGGCCTTTTTCGAGGATTGAGGTGCTAAGGATAGTTCAAATGATATTTTCTTTTGTTCTGTAAGCATTAAGGCTAAGTTTTCCTCAGTTTTTAAGCTTGAATAGAAGGGTTATGGGTTTTCCCTAGCCGATTACTTCTATCTCTTAGTTGATTCAACTTTGGGTACCATTTAGTCTAGTGTTTGATGAATGATGCAAGTGAAAAGCAAAGCAAATAGTAACCAATGTAGAGAGAGAGAGAGAGAGCCAACACATAATGAAAGCAAGAGTAAAATAACTTAAAGGTTTTAGGGGTTTATATTGAAGTTTGAAGAGTTCGCTATTTCTTTAAAAAATATGATCATTGGGAGTGTTCAACAACTATTGTGAATGAAACAACGACAGTTGGACATGACCGCTAGTTTGTTCAAGCAAGTGTTCTTCATTCAATGACATTGGGTGTATAACAACGATCATTGAAAATTTGGAACTATCATGGGGACATACATAAGTATAAAGCAGACATCTCAAACAACACAACGGTCAATGGAAAATTTGCAATAATCCTTGGCCATGTATGTTTTCCAAAATAAAACTAAGTTTAAAATAGATTTTTCAAATAATCAAACTTTTGGAAAGCTTAACTGATGTAAATTATTAATCAAACTTAATGATATAGTCATGAATTCAATTAATATAAGGACATTTGATCAAGATATTACATAATCAAAATCTTTAGCTTATAGAGTCTAAAGACTTAATGGTAATCATTTCAAACAACACATCAACTATAGACTAACTGACATTATGCATGAATTAGCAAGGGTGAAAAACAAGAACCTATTAAAGTCAACTCAATGTACTTCCATCAATCATTCCAAGTTATCTTTTGATGAATTGTATCCTTTCATCACAAAGAGGTTTAGTAAAAATATTTGTCAATTAATGGTTAGTATCAATAAATTCGAATACAATATCACCATTATTAATATGAACCCTTAGAAAATGATGTCTTATATCTATATGCTTACTCTTAGAATGCTGAATAGGATTCCTAAACAAGTTGATGGCATTAGTGTTATCACATTTGATGGCCACTTGATTTACAATAACCTTGTAATCAAGACATTGTTGCTTCATCCATAGATTTGAGCACAACAAAGGCTTGTTGCTATATACTCAGCTTTAGTAGTATACAAAGTAATTGAATTTTACTTTTTGTTACTCTAATACACTAAACATTCACCAAGTAATTGGCATGTACCTGAAGTGCTTTTTATATCTAGATACATCCAGCAAAATCAACATTTAAAAATGTATTTAACTCAAATGAAGAACCCTTAGGATACCAAAGTCCTAAGTTGAAAGTACTAATAAGGTATTTGAGTATGTGTTTTATAGCATGCATATGAGACTCTTAGGGATTAGACTGATATCTAGAAGATAAGCACACACTAAACATAATATCAGGCCTAGATGTTATTAGATAGAGAAGACCTACCAATCATACCTCAAGCTTAGCTTGATGTTAATGCTCATTGGAGTTTTACATGATTTGCTATTCTCCATGCCAAATCTTTTGATTAGCTCCATTGTGTATTTGGCTTGGTCTATGAAGATTCCTTCCTTCCTTTGTTTGATTTGTATTCTAAGAAATAACTTAAGTTCTCTTATTATACCAATCTGAAAATCACTTTTCATTACTTTAGAGAAATTTTCATACAAGCAAACATTAAAGGCACAAAAAATGATATCATTTACATATATTTGAATAAGCAATAAGTCCCCATTCTTTTTCTTTTAGAGAAGAGTGTTGTGTCTATCAACCCTTTAGAAAACCCTTTTTTTATAAGAAAGTTGCTCAACCTTTCATACCAAGCTCTTGGAGCTTGCTTCAAGCCATATAAGGCTTTGGTGACCATGAACACTTGGTTAGGAAAGCAATGACTTTTAAAACCAGGGTTTATTTAGCATATACTTTTTCATCAATGTAGCCATTAAGGAAAGCACTCTTGACATCCATTTGATATAATTTGAAATTCATATGAGATACAAATGCAAGTAAAATCCAAATGGCTTCTAACCATGCCACTAGGGTAAAGGTCTCATCAAGGTAGATTCCCCCTTGATTGTAGCCTTTGGCTACTAACCAAGCCTTGTTTCTAACTATGGTTCCATGCTCATCAAGCTTATTCCTAAAGACTTATTGGGTTCTTATAATGGAATGTTTTTGAGGTCTAAGAACTAAGGTCCATACTTTGTTCCTTTTAAACTGATTTAGTTTATCTTATACTATAAGTATCGAATGTTCATCATTTACAAACTCATTTATGGTTTGAAGCTCAATAAAGGAAACAAAAGCAAGATTAGTGCATGCATTTCTAAATGATGATCTAGTTGTTACCCAACTTGATGATCACCAATGAGGAGATCTTTTGGATGATCTTTCTTGAAGACCCAGTCCCTTTCTAGTTGAGTTTGCTTTTCATTTGCAGTAGGAAAAGGTTGATTTGAGTTTCCTTCACTCCTTATTTCTTATGGCTTTGTCTACATTCTTCCCTTCTTTTCTAATATTTAGCTCACTCATAGGACCTGCAAGATCATTGACATTTTCTTCTATTCTTAAAGAAGTGGGATTAGATTCATAAAAAATAGCTCACTCATAGGACCTGCAAGATCATCAACATTTTCTTCTATTCTTAAAGAAGTGGGATTAGATTCATAAAAAACAACATACATAGACTCCTCAACAATAAGAGTTCTTTTGTTAATGCTTTATACATTTTATTAGTAGTAGAGTATCCAAGGAAAATTCCTTTATCGAATTTGGAATCAAATTTGCTAAGGTTGTCATTAGTGTTTAGAATAAAACACTTACAACCAAAGACTAAAAAATATGCAATCTTAGGCTTCCTATTGTTCTACAACTTATATGGGGTTTTCTTCAATAAGGGCCTAACCAATACTCTATTTAAGACATAATAAGAAGTGTTTACAATTTTAACCCAAAAATACTTAAAAGGATTATACTCATTTAACATGGTCTTAGCCATTTCTTGAAGAGTCCTATACTTCCTTTCCACTACACCATTTTGTTGTGGTGTTTTAGGGGTTGATAAGTTGTGTGAGATACCATACTCAACACAAAAGCTATGAAATTTAGCATTTTCAAACTCATCTCCATGGTCGGTTTTAATTGAAGAGATTTTCAAATCCTTTTGGTTTTGAATTCTCTAAGCAAAGGTCTTAAAGACATCAAAACAAGAGTCTTATAAGAGAGGAATGCTACTCTGATACCATACATTTGGGATGGTTTATAAATGTTATGAATTCTTCTACTAATGAATAAAATTTTATTGACACTCATCCTTGATACATAGAAGACTTGTGATTCAAACATAACTTTGATGTCTTTGTCATAAATCTGACTTACATTCAACATATTATGTTTGAGTCCATCAATAAGCAAAACTTTATCAAGAATAGGTGAATTAACGTTTTTACCAACTTTACCTATGCCAATGATTTTAGTTTTTCCATTGCCTTCAAATGATACATTTCCATGTCCTTCAATTTTCTTTAATTACATGAAGAACTCCCTTTTTCTTGTCATATGCTTTGAACACCCATTGTCTAGATACCACTTTTGCTTTCCAACTTGTGATTTTCAAACACATTTACAAAATAAAGAGAATCAAGTATTAGGTACTCGAATCTTCTTAGGTCCTAAGGGGTTAGATTTAGGCATTTGTTCTTTGTGCCTTCTAGTAAGGCAATGATATGCAATATGGCCATAAATACCACGATAAAAGCATTAACCATTAATTACACTAGTGTCCTATTTTTATGTGGAGCATGTATATGGTGTTTGTGAGATTTGTAACTCATTTGAGCTAATTGTCTAGGAGTGTTTCTCATGTGGGGTGCTTTCATGTAAGGTGTAAACCTATATGCATGATTATGCCAACTTTGATGCCTTTGGAGATTTTGCCTTTTAGGCTTGTAAGCATGATACATATAGGCATAGTTGGTTTTAGGAGGAGCATGCCTCAGTTATGTGTGACTAGGTTGAGACTTAGCCTTTATGCCATTTGTCTTAGCCTTTTCCTTCTTAGAAACTTTAGGCATTCTAATTGGGTTAGGTATGCTAACTTCCTTAGCCTTAACAAAGACTATTTTGAAAGTAGAAGGAGCAGTAGAAATAGAAGCATTGTATCCTAATCCATGCTTAATGGATGGGCTCCTTTGGATTTCAAGGATGGAATCTAGTTTTTCCTGTCCTTTTATGAATTTGTTGAGGTTATCCTTGAGCTTGAAGTTCTCAGATGTAAGAGACTCAACCTCGTTTACCATAGTCTCTTAACTCTTAGCACAATCTTTTTATTCTCCTTTTTAAAAGAGGAGGTACTGGACTTAAGAGTCTCTATTTTCAAGGTGAGTATGGTGATGATAAAATATAATTCATTTCTAGAATAAGAATCGAAAGGATTTACCTCATTCTCACCATCACTGTCACTATTGTTGCTAGAGGAGTGCTCACTTGAAGACTCATTTGATTTCTCCTAAATTGTCATAAGACAAAGATTGGCTAGCTCTTGTATGGTATCCCTCTCATCAAGTTTAGAGTCACTTCTGTCATCCTAAGTATCCTTGTATACTTTCTTATCGTTCTTAGAGGTGAATTTCTTACTAGGAACTTTACTCCTTTTCAATTTGGGACAGTTAGACTTTATATGCTTTTTCTCATTGCATTCATAGCAAATGAGTTGACTCGTGCTACTTTTCTTTTTATACCTCCTTGCCCTTTTTTTTTTTTTTTTTTATCTAAGAGAAATCTTTTTATTTTATTTGTTATGAGGGCAAGGTGCTCATCTTCACTATTGTTTTCATCATCATTAGAAGAAGATACTAGCAAATAAGAAGAAGAAGAAGATTTGGAACGTACCTCTTTAGCTTTTAAGGCCAAATATTTCTTTCCCACTCTAAAGCTTTCAACTGTCTTCTCAAGAGTGATTTCATGGGCTAAAAGATTTCCTATAAGCCTATCCAGTGATAGTACTTCTAGCTTATTAGCTTCCTTTATTGCTATCTTCTTAGCATCCTACTTGTCCTTGGGAAGAGTTCTTAGGATCTTTGCAACTATATCTTTATTAGAGTAAGACTTCCTAAGAGTTTTGAGAGTCCCACTATGTTAATGATCCTATTATACATCTCAGTAATGGATTTACCAGCCTGGTATACAAATGTTTCATATATGTAAGTATGCATTTGTATCTTTTTCTTCTTCTAGTAGGCCCAAATAAGTCCATGTGAAACAATTGCAAGGGTTTAGTTGAACTTCCTATGTTTTTGGCTTTTAATGAAGATTTTACATGTTTTCCTTTTTGACATGCTTCACAAACTCCTTCATTTGCAAACTTGATTCCATGTAGTACTTCAACCAAGTTTTTTCTTTTCAGCTTATAGAAGAGTTCCATGCTTGTATGTCCTAGTCTTCTATGCCAGGTTTTACCTTCATCCACTATAGACACTAGACACTTAGCACCATTGTTAATAAGAGAATTTAAATCAATCACATAAATGTTATGAATTCTCTTACCAATGAACAAGATTCTGTTGTCACTCATTCTTGACACATACAAGGCTTGTGGTTTAAACATAACTTGGAGGCCTTTGTCACAGAGCTAACTTACGCTAAACAAATTATGTTTGAGTCCATTAATAAGCAAAACTTTATCAAGAATGGATGAATTAGCATCCTTACCAACTTTACCTATGCTAATGATTTTGGCTTTCCCATTGTCTCTGAATGATACATTTCCAAGTCCTTCGGATTTCTTTAGTTGCATGAAAAACTCCCTTTCTCCTATCATGTGCTTTGAATATCCATTGTCTAGATACCACTTTTGCTTTCCAACTTAGGATTTCAAACACATTTACAAAACAAAAAGGATCAAGTCTTAGGTACCTAAGTTTTCTTGGGTCTTAAAGGGTTAGTTCTAGCCATCTGCTCATTATGCCTTCTAGCAAGGCAATGATAGGCAATGTGGCCATAAACATCATAATAGAAGCACTCACCATTAACATGCACTAATGTCATTTTCTAGGTAAAGCATGCACATGGTGTTTGTGAGGTTTGTAACTTTGAGCTAATTATCTGAGAGTGTTTCTCATGTGAAGTGCTCTCATGTAAGGTGTAAACTTATATGCATGAGTATGCCAACTTTTGTGCCTTTAGAGACTTTGCCTTTTAGGCTTGTAAGAGTCATACAGGCATAGTTGGCTCTAAAAGAAACATGTCTCAATTGTGTGTAAGTGGACTGAGACTTAGCCTTCATGCCATTGGTCTTGGCATTTCCCCTTATGGAAACTTTAGGCATTCTCACAGGTTTAGGCATGGTAACTTCCTTAGCCTTGATAAAGAAAGTCTTGAAAGTAGAAGGAGGTAGAAACATTATATCCTAATCCATGTTTTATGGATGGGCTCCTTTGAACTTCAAGGATGGAGTCTAATTTCTCCTTCCCTTTAGTAAATTTGTTGAGATTATCCCTAAGCTTGGAGTTCTTAGTAGCTAGAGACTCAATCTCCATAGCCAAGGTCTCTTGACTCTTAGCACAATCCTTTAAGGATTTATTATCTTTCTTAAGAGTAGAGGTGTTAGACTTGAGAGTCTCCACTTTCATGGTTAGCATGGTGATAATAGAATATAACTCATCACTAGAATAAGAGTCAAAAGGATTTACCTCATTCTCTCCATCTTCATCAGTATTGTTGTTAGAGAAGTGCTCACTTGAGAACTCATCTGATCTTTCCTCAAATGCTATGGGACATATATTGGCTAAAGAGCTAGCCAATACCTGATAAAGATGTATGTCCCATGGGACAAGTGATATTTCTTCTAATACCTGTAGTTATCTCCCTTGAAGAATGGTGGCTTGTGGATTGATTATGATTCCTCATTACTTGCCATGATTTACTCTGAACACTTAAACCTTAACAAAGAGATAGTCTCTGATACTAATTGTTATTCCTTAGTGCCCTAAAAGGGGGGTTGAATATGGCAATGGCACGTAAAACTCAATGACTGATATATGCATAAATTTAGAGAAATAGACACAATCAAATTATAGAGGTTTGACACAACCTTGCCTATGTCCTCTCTTATAGTCTTCTACTAGAGACTTTCACTATTTCCAAGTGTTATCAATCACCTTTACACAAGTAGTTTTTGGACACTACTAAGTCATTACAAATAGACTTTCAACTTCTACTAAAATCGTTTTCCAAAGTACTTTATAGGCACTACCTTAAATCTTTCACAAAATGATTTAAATCTATAGAGATGTTCTTTAACCAAAAACCTTTCTCTAAAGGATTTACAAATTAAAGATAAGAAGGAATAAAAGCTTTACTTTGTTGAAATCAACTATACTTATTTAAAGTATAGAATCAAGATATATTTAGATAGTGATATGGTTGATTTATGGGACATTATAGCAAAAAAATGGAAGCCTATAACTAAAGTGGTTGATGGTAGTGAAGAACTAATCCCAAAGGAAAAATAGGTGGAAGCATATAGAAAGTCAAATGGGAAGAACATTCGGGCAATGACCATTCTTCTTAGCTTCTTATCAAGAGAGAAGATTGCTAGAGCGTAACATTGCCTACCTACCCATGGGATATCAAAGGCATTACATTGGTGAAGTCAAGTAGGTTGGAAATGTATGTGATAAAATGGGAGCTCTTCATGATGAAAGATAATGAAAGCATCATCGACATGACAAATAGACTCCTCTTTATTGTCACAGACATGAAGAAGTTTGGAAGAATTCTTACTAACCATGAGGTAAACACTAAAATTCTCAAATCACTCATTCTTAAGAAATTTGGTTCTAGAGTTTACAACATATAAGAATCCAATCCAAAGATTAGAAAGGTCCAACAAATATCCTCGTAGGCAAGCTACTCACGCACAAGCTAGCTTAAAGATGGATGAAGAAATAAAGAAAATGAGAGGGTAAGGAGACAAAAATGAAAAGGTTGAAAAAAAGACTCTTGTTCTCAAATCCTTAACTAAAGATAAAGAGGTTAAACTTGCCTCTAGTGATAGTAATGAGAGTGAGAAGGAGGAAGAGGAACTAGCCATACTTTCAAGGAAGACTAATAAGCTCATAAACAGAAGGAAAGATAGGAGGAACTTTAAAAGAGCATCTCCCAACTTCAAAGACAAGAAGAATGAATTGACTAGTTATGAATGTGGAAAACAAGGTCACATCAAATTCGACTGCCCCAAGTTCAAAAAGAAGAAAAAGTGGGACAAGGAGAAAAAAAAGAGATTTAAGGCTATTTAGGATGATAACTCAAGTGAAAAAGATAAAGATGAAAAAGCTACCAACCTATGCTTCATGGCTCAAGAGAACTCATCTAATGAGGTAAGTACTTCTCATTCTTGTCATGATTATAAGGACTTAGATGATATTGATGATGAGCTTCTTCAAGCTCTAATCTTGAGATGTGAAAAATACAAATCTCAAATGAAACTTATAGGAAAAAATGTTCACAACTTGAGGATGCTTTTAAAAACTTAAATGATCTTCTAAGTGACTTGAGATCTTCTAATGAAGAACTCAAAAAATCCTTCAAAAATCTCTCTAAATCTTCATCCTCTTTTGAATTTTTAAGAAAAAAAATGATTCTTTAAAAGGTAAAGTTATTGAGCTTAGAAATTCCATCTCAAGATTTCACAATGGGAAAAAAGCTTTAGATACTTTAATTGTATCTCAAAGATCTCCCTTAGTAAGACATGCTTTAGGCTTTAATAGAGCCTACTCATCTATATTGTCTCCTCTCATATTCATTAAAGCATCCATACCTCAAACTTGTAGTATTGAGGTTGTTGGGAAGAAAAGTGCTCCTAGCACTACGTTAACTATGACAAAGGCTTAAAGGAAAGGCTCCTAAAGGCTTAAGAGTTAAGTCTTAAAGAGCAAATCATGTATACATCTATACCAATAGGCATGCTCAAAGGTACACATACAAAAACTTATGTCCTACTCCTCTCCACTCATGCACTTGCATGCAATCTCAATATTATATTTGATGAATCTAGTCAACTTAATATTGGGAAAGGTTCTCTTGTTGATAATCTTATAGGTGACTTTGAGAAGTTGGAGCTTGATTCAACACCAAAAGAAATTATGATTGATCTTGAAGATAATAAGCGATCACAATAAGTTAAAGATACTCAACCATAACAAGAGGAAAACTAAGCTCAAGAACTACCCAAGGATTGGAGATACTCTAAGAATCAACTAAGAGATCTTTTCATTGGTGAGACATCCAAGTGAGTAAGTACTAGATCTTAATTACATGCTTTATATAATAATCTTGAATTTGTTTCTCAAACTAAGCTAAAATCTATTAATGAAGCTATTGATGATAAGAGTTAAGTGATTGCTATGCAAATGAAACTCAACCAATTTGAGAGAAATAGAGTTTGGGAACTTATTCTTATGCTAAAGGAACACCTAGTTGTGGGATGTAAATGGGTGTTTGGGAATAAGTTAGATGAGTAAGGTGTTATTACAAGGAATAAAGCTAGATTAGTTAAAAAGGGTTACAACCAAGAAGAAGGAAGGAATTGACTATAATGAACCTTTGCCTCCGTAGCAAGATTAGAGGCCATTAGGATTTTTTTAGCATTTAGATGTCACATGGATTTTAAGCTTTTTCAAATGGATGTGAAAATTTCTTTTCTAAATGGTTTCATTAAGGAGGAAGTTTATGTTGAACAACCTTCGGGTTTTGAGTCTCATGTTTCTCTTAATCATGTTTTCCAATTAACTAAAGCCTTATATGGTTTAAAACAAGCTCCAAGAGCTTGGTATGAAAGGCTTAGTTCATTTCTTTTACAAAATGATTTTGAAAATGGTAAGGTTAATACTACTTTATTTGTCAAAAGACACAATAAAGATACACTCATTGTGCAAATATATGTTGATGACATTATATTTGGTGCTACTAATGAATCTTTTTATGAAGAATTTGCTAAGTGTATGACTTAGGAGTTTGAGATTAGTGTGATGGGTGAGCTCAAGATCTTCCTTGGTCTTCAAATCAAGCAAAACAAAGAAGGTATCTTCATCAACCAAGCTAAGTACATAAAGGATCTACTTAAAAGGTTTGGAATGGATGGATGCAAAGTAACAAAGACTCTAATGAGTGCAACTATCAAGCTAGACAAAGATGAATTGGGTAAGCCTATTGATGAAAAGAAGTATTGAGGTATGATAGGCTCTCTCCTCTATCTTATTGCATCTAGACTCAATATCATGTTTAGTGTTTGCTTATGTGCTAGATTTCAATCTTGTCCTAAGGAATCTCAAATGAACACCATTAAAAGAATTCTTAACTATTTATATGGCACATTGCATTTAGGACTTTGGTATCCTAGAAATTCATCTTTCAGTCTTATTAGATATTCAAATGCAAATTATACTGATAATTTGATGGATAGGAAGAGCACTTCTAAAACTTTCCAATTTATTTGTGAATGTTTAGTTTCTTAGTTTAGCAAGAAGTAAGTTTCAGTTGCCTTATCTATCGCCGAAGCAAAATATGTGGCAGCGGGTTGTTATTGATGCATTAAAGTTCTTTAGATGAAACAACAACTCAGGGATTATGGCAAATATGTTTATCACATTTCCATCAAATGTGACAACATAAGTGTAATAAATCTTTTTAAGAATCCCATCCAACATTCAAGAAGAAAGCATATTGACATTAGACATCATTTTCTAAGAGATCATGTCCAAAATGGTAATGTGGTGTTAGAATTTGTTGACACCAATCACCAACTTATAGATATTTTCACTAAATCCCTCAATGAAGAAAGAATGGACTTTATCAAAGGGGAACTAGGGATGTTAGATGGAAGTTCCCTAGGGTGAAAATTGATCTCACTTTATTTATTTCACTATGCTTGTCAATGTTAGTTCATTGTTTAATAAGATTGATTATCGTATGTTAATGTGTTGTATTGAATATTGTAGATATGTTAATTCATTATGCATGTGTGCTTTTTAATGCCAAATTGCTTGAATTAATCATCATAATATCATGTTGATCATATTTTGTTTAGGTCATTGTTTCCTTCATGCTTTTTCAAAGATGAATTATAATTAGCGATGGGATTCAAAGTTCATGGTAGCTGTTTATAAGTCTCCTTCAACATTTTGACTTTTATCAAATTTTCTAACTCGATCTACGATAGCCACTGGGAAAATTTCTAAGTTTCAAATCTGTAGACTGTTGACTTCACCCTTTTTTAAGGAGTTCTTGATCATTACTCATATTTTTCATAAATAGCAATCGTGATATGCATATAGCGATTGCGATTTCCTATAACCATTGGGCATTGATTGATTTGACAATCAAACAAAATCTACTTTCATTTAGTGCTTTTTTAAACTATTTTACAACCATTTCCCTCACATTCTTTGCCTATTTAAGCCTTCTTCACACCTCTTTATTCTACTTTTATCATTTTCTTCCTCATACCACTCATCTTATCTCTTTTCAAGCTCTAACCTATATTATCTTTTTCCTTTACTCTCATGGCACCTAAGAAGTTCACTAAAGCATAAAAGGGGAAGGGTGTTACCTAACCTTAAGGTCCTCCTCTTTTTCATCTCATGAATGGAATCACTAAAGAAGAAAATGAGAGATATAAAACCAACACTAAAAAGATCATCCAACCTAACAAGATACCTTCCTCTTTTATTCTTGAAACTCTAGGCATCAAGGGAGAAATTCAAGCATTTCTCTCTAACCTTGGCTAGAATGTATTCATCTTTTGGGAAGAATTAGGCTACGAAGAAATCGTACAAGAATTTATATGCATCGTAACTCTTAGTCAGAGAATAAAGTCTAAGGCAGGTGCGTATGGTCTTGTTTTTAGGGCTTTTAAAGATCCTTACTTCATCACCTTTGCCTAACTTTCCTCCCTTTTAATTTCCAAATCAAAGATAATGTTCCTTTCATTTTCTATTCTCTTAACATCATCTATTCTGTGTAACAACCATTTCTATTTACAAAACTCATAGCATTCATGTCTAATATGCATATGCATAAAGGTTTTATTCATCATACATACACAATCAAACATGTATTTAATGTAAATATATGTTATCTAATGTCAAGACTAGTGACCATAACTAGTTCCTATCTAAATGTATGTACATGACACAAGGAGAGAGAGAGAGAGAGAGAGAGAGAGTTGGAATAGAGCCGACAACCTGTGGTCCATGTGTCTCAATGCAAAACTCTAAGCACTAAAGTGTCCAATCCCTATTCTTCGGTATTTGAAAAATATAATTGCGATTTGGTGAGT
>CATIWR010177261.1:0-114571 GCA_949677035.1 Omphalea diandra
AGCCCGTGGTTCAATGCTATACTTCTTGCAGAAAGGTACCCATTTTCTTGCAAACTCTGAAGTCTCAGACAAAGCTTCAAATGTCAACATTGCTGCACCATCATCAGAGACATAACAAGAGACCTTGTCAACTGGGTAGTCAACAGAAAGAATAGACAGCACAGTATTTGCTGTCACAAGAGGAGGCTCCTTTAATGGGTCCACAGTACTGACAAAAATGTCAACAGCAGCTAACTGTGATGGTTCTCCTTCATGATCATATCTGTAATAATACAGAAAAGAAATTGGTGATCGAAGCCTCACAAAAATAAAAACAAACTCCAAAAACTGAACAAAAGAAAACACACAGAATAGGTTCGATCAGAAGCAAGATATACAAAAATAAATAAATAAACAAAATACCTTAAAGCAAGCCTATCCAGATATGTTTCACGGTTTACAGGGAGCCACTTAGGGAATTGATCCAAAATCCAGGATATAGCAAACCAAATCTCACATATCACAGATATTAACCACAAAGCATATGCATTACGCACAGGATTTGTTATTCGGTAATGTAAGAAAATGCAGAGGATAACCAGCCGCAAAACAATGACCATCCTGTATGGATTAATCCTAGATGATGGAACAGAAACCTTTCTTGAAAGAGGTTGCCGAGCTTCATCGTTCCTGCAAAAGGTACAAGTATAAGATAACTCCCCTTAATGACTGCGCTCAAGAAAGAAACAACAAAGACCGATCGACTAATAGTTGAATGCACTTAGCATTGAGTACTTTGTTCAGAGTTATCATCATGGAACTGACATAAAACTCAGAGTAGATACCAGGAATTGTAAGACTTTGAAGCGTCCCAAACAGAGAAATTTTGTATTGAAGAATGCAATGAAAAGCATGGCAACAATAATCTTGCATTTTATGTTTTTCAAAATACTAAGCACCGAAGAATTATGGAATTTAATCAGGTAGAAATTTACAATAGAGAGTCATCCACGAGCACATCAGTACTGGCATCAATGTCTCCAACACCCCTTTCCGAAGGAGCTTGGCCAGTGCTCATAGCAGAAACAACATTCTTATCCTGCTTCATCTTCCAGCCGTCAACTCTCTCTTTCCAGGCCACATTGCCCAGTCCTGATGAACCAAACTCCCTCACTGGATCCACAGCCCTTGCATTAGCTGCAACAAGATTGCAGCCAAACTGAAATCAACATCTCTGATGACCAGAAAATATAAAAAGAATATATCCCAAGAGAAAGAAAAAAAGATACGTGATTGATTGGCATCAGCCACATAAGGCAGAGTATGGATGTGCTTCCCACCACCAACTCCAAGAGATGTCATAGAAATGTGCTCAGGTGATGCAGCAGACAGCTCCCCAGAAACCTGAACTTTGCAGAAGCAAAATATCAATTTTACTTCAATTTCATGCAAACTCACAGTAACATAAGAGCCAGATACTCATAAGCTACCTCATGTCCACTCGTGAGTAGTGGAATATGGTTATGAGAAACCTCTTTATCATAATTTGAGGCCCCAACA
Organism: Omphalea diandra; assembly: GCA_949677035.1. Lineage (NCBI taxonomy): Eukaryota > Viridiplantae > Streptophyta > Magnoliopsida > Malpighiales > Euphorbiaceae > Omphalea > Omphalea diandra. Next base: position 1,540 of record CATIWR010177261.1, read on the forward strand.
TCCTCCCCTCGTCCGTAAGTCATCTGCCACCCCAACATATGTTCTGAAATCTTCTGCTTCTGATTTTGAGTTTCTGAAGAGTAATTAAAATCACTGGCAACATCATCAGCATCACCATCCTCTCTATCACCAAGAATGGCAGGACTGCCTGGAAGATGAACAAACAATCACTAATAATATATCCAGAAATTGATAATACCACTGAAAGAAGTTATCAAGACAATCATAACATTCCCAGTTCCCACTTTATTACAAGCAGTTTCCAGTGTATCCACAAACACGAAAAATGAATGCAATACCAAAGAAATAAATCTAGATAATCTCCTCAGTTTCTAACGAGTAACAAGTGATAAATATCTAGCACCAAAATGATATTCAACAAACCTTTCTGCCTTTTGTATCTGGTTTTGCATTGAGGGCAAGACTGATTCCCATCCTTTCTCTCATATTCATAGCAAGGTCTGCACACTGGAAATGAACAAATATCGCAAGCAATGAATGGATCACCGTCCACAGTCGTGCCAACATTATCACCGCAGATCTGACAGACCTGTCCACCCACATTCTTCATGGGCTTTACATGAGAATCGCAGGATTACAACATTTCAGAAATTCAGTAAGGAATCACCATCCACCAAATTTCATCTAAACTATCCATCCACCAAATTTCATCTAAACTATCTAGCTAAAAACATAGAAAACCACAGAATATGAGAAAGCAGTTTATAAAAAGACACTGAAGTTCAAACTTCTAATGAATTTAATGCCCCAGTTAGGTGTTGAGACAACATAGAGAAAGGAAACCAACAAATTCCACTATTTGGGTTTTCTGAGAAAGTAATAGCTTTCTCTCAACTAAACTATTTTGGCTTTTCTCGGACATATTAACCACTGCATTACATGACACATCATATTTTCCTTTATTGTTCATTCAACCTCTGATACTTACCCCAGTTTCACCTTCAGATTCCATTGACACCTAATCTTCTCCGCCCAGATAGCGAACAACGTGTAGAAATTGCAGTTCAGTCTCAACAAGATTTATGCATTCCTAAATACACAATAGGCAGCAGAAAGCTTCCCCCTTTTCTTACTCTTCTACCTTAATAGCAACTTCTTAATACTTCAATCTGCAATACAGAATAAGAATTAGATTGTCTTAAAAATAATCAAATTTTGCTAAAATGAAAAAGCTTGAATCAAAATTCAACCTCCTTTTCTCAGCTACCAAACACGGACCACCAAAACCAAGACCAAGAGATCAAAAAAATTGAACCTTTACAAGGCTACATCAGCACAAACCATCAAAATCCCCCAGCTTTTTAGGCTAGTTCAACACTAAAACTGAATACTAGACACATTCGAAAATCCCAGTAAAACCCACTTCAATTTTATAAAAAAGAAATGAAATTTGCTAAAGTACTCATCAGATCAGATCCCATAAAGATAAAATACAACAAAAAAGATAGGAACTTACAACTTTAAAATCAAAGAAAAGGGAAGAGAGAAAGTGATCTTTTCTTGACCTCTACACCCCAGTAAAGAAACAATGCAGTGCAGGCTATCACTTATCTTTCTTTCTCTCTCAATATATAAATAAGGAAGAAGTATGTATAGCTGTTAATGAATGTGTATTTTGATATTATAATTATATAATAGAGAGGAATGAGGAATGGGTTGCAAGATGGGAAAGCGACATTGCAGCTGTTATTAGAGAGAGAGAGAGAGAGAGGTCCACCGACAGTGTCTGTGAGAGAGGGAGAGATGCCAGAAAATTTATATGGTTTTTAATATTTGAACAGCATGAAAAATGGAATTTGTAGAGGGGCACAAAAACATTTCGATAATGTTTGGTACCCGTAATCAAACATAAATTTAATAAATTATTAAATTAAAATTTTTTTTATTACATTACACTTTATTATATTCTACTAAATATTATTTTCATATTTTCCCAAACATTCATTTTTTAGTACATATGTTGCTATATATAGTATCATAAAATGTTTTATGCAAAGATTTCAATTTTCTTTTCAGCGATAAGATCCAAAAAATGTTATAGATTATGAACTTTAGGTACATTAAAAAAATTATAAAGAGGAGGATTTTAAATATTTGAAATTATTTTTCATAAACTAGTAGCATTTGTTTTGTATTGCGGTTTGAACTACTGTTCAAAAAAATATTATATTCAAAATATTAATTAGAAATTAATAAATTTTATTTTTATAATATATTTGACATGTTATAATTATAAAAATATCAAACACTGAATAACAATTTTAAAAGCATTTTTTTTTCAAATATCATTAATAATGGTGCTTTCCAAAAACAAAAAAACAGTTTCAAATTCAATGTGGAATAAATTTTTATAATTGAGTCTTGTTTATTATAATGTAAATTTGATGTCACATTTATATTTTATAGTTTTATCTGATGTATTTTAAAATTTTAATTCTGATATAAGTGCGATAATTTTAAATATATGTTAATGGGATAATATAATATTTCTTAGTTATCTCTCATTTTACTAACTAAATAAACTGATTTATTTATGTAATTACTAATTCAAAAAGTAATCATACTTAGTTTTGTCTAATATAAAACTCACTTGCTTAATAGTCAAAACATCTAACAAAATGTTGTGGTTTTCTTTTTATAACATATCTAAATGAAGTATGAAAGTATAATGAAAATTAAATACAAGAAAGGTAATTAAATTGTAATTACTATTAGATTCAAGAAAATGATCAATATATATTTACTAACTAATTAAAACTGAGATTTAATTAAACTTCTATATATTTTCACAAAAAGAATAAAAATTTATATCAAAATAATCATACTATTTAAAGCCAAAGAATGAATTTAAAATTAATTTCTTTTATTTATTTAGAATAAAAAAGGACATGAGATGTGGTAATGAAGTAAATTTTACAATGAGGGATTTAATAATATTATCTAATAATATCAACGACTAACTGTTAATTTGATGCAATTATTTTTTATTTTATTAATCATAATCTATTTAATATTGAATTATTAAGTGAAAATCACTTACACTATATTTGGATGGGGTGTTTATAATGGAATTGAAGAGTTATTAATGGAATGGAATGAATTGGTTTGGTTTAGAAAGAAAGTGTTAAATTATATTTATGTTTGGGATGGTAGGAATGAAAAGAAATAGTTTGAAATTAATTTTATTTGTTTACACTGGAATTGAATGAAACGTTAATTTAAAATTAATAAAAATACTCTTATATATATAAATATAATTTTTTTTATTTTTTTATTTATCAAATATTTAATATTAAAATAGAAATTTATTGTTATTATTCAAAAATTATATTTTATTTTTATTCACAAAAAATACGAACAATTAATTTTTTTATAATTTTAAATTAAAGATAAATATGTAATTTTGGTGCCTAAAATTTTCAAATCCATTTGGGGTGTTTGTATTTTAATGGTTTGAAAGGGTTTACCAAATCCTTTCAAATTTTTCCATTTCACTTCATTCCTTTTAATTCAAATATAAATTTTTTTTAAATCAATACAATTCATTCCATTTTATTATACACACTACGTCCAAACGTACTCTTCAAAGCCTTTGCAGTGGCAATCGACAGTTTTACTGTTATCATATATTCCCGTCTCAAATCTAAGGTTGCTTTTGGGTTATATAAGCCAATAGTGTCGTGCCACATCATAGAAGAGACGAAACAGCATTTGAACGGTAACACAAGCGAAACGCAAGTACTTGAAGAACAATGAGTGCGCCGGTGCTTTCTACAATAACTTCAAGTAACTTGAGATTGGAGAGCGAAAAAGTGATATATGAAAATATAAAAATTGATATTAAAAAAAAGATAAAAAGACAAAACTGATTATTTATTAAAAAAATAAAAATAGTAATAAATTACATAAAAAAAGATAAAGTACACAATAAAAGTGAATTTGAAATTTTGATTTTTGTTGGTCTATCTTTGCTTATATCTAATGTGTAAATATTATGTGATAATTTATATTAAAGTTATTTGTAAAATAATGTTTCAAACTAATTTAATAAGTATTATTTGTTAATTATAAATTAAATAAAGTTATTAATTATAAATCAAACTGTATAATAATATTGAATAATATTTAACAACAAAAATTTTACATGTAGGTGATCAATGGTGTTAAAAATCAATTTGTTTGTAAGAATCCATAAATCATCAAAGATCGATCGAAAAAATAAATCTATCTTTAAAAGTTTATAACCATTATCAAGTCATCTAGATGAGATAAAAGTCCAATTTTGCATTTCCTCTTGGTAGAGCATGGATGCTCTATCTAAGTCAGTTATTTTTCCTATAGATAGATTCATAAGATAGTGCAAATTTAGATTTAATTTTAAACCATTCTGCACATAAATGAAAATAATAAGATAGTGTACAATATATAAAGTCTTCACTTCTTTAGAAACTTCTCTTTCGCTCATCCTGAAATTTAATGCATTTTAATACTCATTAATTTTTTCTTCTGTAATTGCATATACAATACTTCTTTTAACCCTCTTTGTTAAATCATTCATTTCAATCCCCAAGATCCAACTCTACATTTTTGTAATGTAACATCATATAATTATACGATAATGTGATGAGTTAGAATACATTTGCAAGCAATATTCTAATTATTTTCAGTAGTTCTTTTTTTGCACCAGATTCAATATTTCCAACAAAACCTGTATATACTCACCAATTAAGTTTCCAATAAATAATTAGTACCTATAAATATGCACATTTCCTATAACTTATCCTCAACAATGTCTTTGTTTAAATAATGGCTATATTGTTGAATCACTAGAACTGAACCACTAACATTCAGCTCTGAAGAAGCCAACAGATCCCCAACCGATCCGAGCTCTGGACACTCTTCCCAGTCATTTAAATCAGTTAACATTGGTGACTGCTCTCTCCGACCCTTACCTACAATAATTAAAGAATACATGTTTCCCACCTCTTTTAAAGCTGTTGCGGTTTGTGTGCCATTGTTCGCATACTTCTCTGCATAAGAAACTCTTCCTGATTTCACATACCTGCTCAAGAAAAGTTTAATGTTACATACAATTAAGCATTGACACTTCCAAGTTCAGCATGGATCCGTGTTGTATTGTCATACTATTTTCTGACATGACATCGAATAATTCTTAAGAAATTGTGGTGTCCAGAATTATGGTCCGTGCAATATATGTTACTGAAAATGCAATGGCATTTCATTTGCTTAAGGTTACCTGTTTATAAAGTCCCCTATAGATGCATCGTCCATCTCATTTTCTGTCTCAGGTTCTGATATTGCTAATAGGACTTCATCATTTTTGCGGGAAGCATCATTACTCCACTTATTAACTTGTTCTTTTGATGTTGTTGGTAGGAAGCGAATCACTGTCAACTTAATATATGGATGCATAGCAATCCTTTTACTACATGCCAATGCCTCACGATCATCAGGGCCTCCAAAAAATAGTGTTGCTACATTTTGTAATAATTCAGATCCTGGTTTTTTAAATCCTGTATGTCCTCTATCCACTAGGATCCCTACTGAACATGGCGCATACCGAAGAACCTTCTGATTGCTAGTCCTAATCCCATCCTTTCCTTTCTCCAATTTTTCATCAATGCGTTGGTGCTTATGTAGATGGATAAATATAATCGACACACGAAAATCCTCAGCGCTGCTACACACATCTTCATACATTTTTTCAAAGGATGCCACAACTTTACTTTGGTGTATCAAAATTTTGGAATCTACGGTAAAGGCATCAACAACATCATTAATCTCTAGCACATCATTTCCACCATATTCTTCCTCATCACTGAATTGATCGCCATCTTGTAGCTGATGATACATCAGTTTGGTCTTGCGGTGTTTCTTAGGGAGCTCCACTAGGTGCATTAAGTAACATGCAAAGGGTGAACTATGAGAACCACTCATAGCTGAGATCAAACCAATGGTAGCAGATATATGACGAGAACTATAAACGCAAGACAACATTCGAAGCTCGCTATCAGAATCATGTGATTCAAGCAGGGTATATCTGTGAGCAAAGTAATGTTCCTTTGTTCTTAACATAAAAACCACCACTATTCCTGCAATCAATGTGTCCAGTACCACTACTATTACCACTAAACTATGAAGTCTTCTGTTCCACCAAGCCTGCAACAAGAGCCAAAGCAGAATCAAAACAAGTAAAAGCATGCACATTATCAAGGAAAATTTTTGCCTGTATGCAGGGAAGAATTACTCTTTAATCAAGGCTAATGCCATCATCATACAGGAAGAAAAAAACTTACAATGAATTTTGGAACTATTTCAAGGATTAAAAGTTCAGTATGGCCTTTCAAATTGAGTATGAAAGCGAGTGTGACACCCTCAGTCTTTGATATGTTTAAGTAATGGCAAGCAGCTAGAGTTCCCACAATTTTCCCTCCAGTGCTCAACAAGATCATAAGGCCAATCATCACGATATTCTCGAAATTTAGAAAATGACAAACATCAAATTGGAATCCTACGAAACCAAAGTAAATAGGGAGCATAAAATTGTTAACAGAATAAGAGAGTTTACGCTGCAATGTTCGAGTTGTTTTTCCTTCCCTAGGGAACATCAAGCCAAGGAGGAAACAACCCAGTGTACTTAGATAACCATAACTTTCAATAAGAGTTGCAACCGCCAAAACAAGGGCAAAAACAACAAGCACCTCTGTGTTGGACACATATTTTTGGTTCTGGTTCCTTTTATTGCACCAAGTAGCTAAATACCTATTCAAAATAACAAGTGCCCCTATAACAAAAAAGCAAAGAATCCCTTGTCCAAACATTTGCCAGGATCGCACAGAAATGTATGCAGAATACAATAATATACACCACATTTCAGTGACTAGAGAAGAAGCTATTCCTAATCTGCCTACATCTAATGTATCGATTTTCAATTCGGCTGCCATTCGGATCACAACAGGAGAGGCTGAGTTTGCTAGGATCAATGGAATAACAATAACCAACGACCATTTGTTGATACGGAACTTTAACAAATGGAGGATAAACAAAACAGAAGCTGCTCCAAAGAGAGTGCATACGATTATACCCCCACATGCAATTGTGCTTGCTAAACGTAAGTTTCGTTTTATGTAGGAAACATCCGCATCTAAACCAATCAAGAACATAAAAAATACGCGAAACATGAATGTAAGAACTCTATAGTATTCTATAGATGAAAGCTGGATGAAGAATTGCTTAAGTTGTTCGATACGACACAGCACTGAGGGACCTAGCACCAGTCCTGCCTGACCTCCCCAAAAAAAAAAAGAAACAAACAAACAAAAACATTAGACCCAAAAGATGATCATTCTTTTACACTTTACTAAATATGATATTAAATCAGAGAAAGATTGAACGCATACAATAATATTTGCAATTGGTCCTGGTTGTCCTGAAGGTGTCAAGATAAGATGAAATATGTGGGAAATTACAAGCATGCAAGCTGCTTGCATGCCTGTTGTCACTAGTGGGTTAAATGGGTCTTCTCGACAAATTGCATTTTTAGCAAATTGTGCTGCATTATCCATTTCTCAAGGAAGCCAAGAACAAGCGTGTAGGTTAAGAACAAAAGCAGTGCAAATCAAGGTTACTAAAGAACGCCAAGAAAAAAATGTCTTTCCTTCCTTCTTTGCTTAGAACTAATGTGTGGCTCAGGGGCATCATCTTCACATCTGAGATTTTTCTTGGAGTACCTTTGATCCCGGGAATAAGTGAACAACTAACTCCTTAGCATTCTGCTTAATTTTCTCAAACTCCATAACATGGGTAAAGCCAATTGAGCCAAAGCATTAATGCACTTAAACAATATTTGAATTGCAAATGAAGGTAGGATTATGTGGTATGACAATCTTTTTTTTTTTTTTAATGTTTTAAGATATTCTCAAGTCAAAATATAATGCAGTATACATAAATTTTTTTTGTTATATATATCGACCTGAGAACATCTTATAATATAATACCAAAAAAAAATTGTCATTCCACTTGATCAAATCTTCTTGTTTTTTATTTCCTTTGATACTTAAATAATTGACAAATAATTAATTAATTCATTTCCTTCCATGAATAAAAATATAAATAATTAATTTTTCTGAACAAAAATAATGTCATTAGTTAAAAAAAAAGAACAATACTTTCATTTGATATAATATAGTTTCTCTTGTTTGAGCTCCTGATTCGGTTCAAATCCAAATTTGTTGAGTCCAATCCAAATTAGATATCGGGTGCTCTAAACTGAAAAAGAATAATAATTAATTTGTTTTCAAAAAAGCAAAGAAAAAAACTATAAAATCGTGTTTCTCATTTTACAATCATGACATAAATCTGCAGTTTCTTCCAATTTGCGGTAATCGAATACGGGAGATTTTCAAATTAGGGTTTTTTTTCGCATTTCGACACAGAAACAGAGCAAAAAGATGACATCTTTCGGGTCTCTGAAATCAGCAATATACGAAAGGGAAGAAAGAAAGCAGTAAGTACACTTCTACTAATCAATCCTTCCTGTCTCCTCTTCCTCAAAGTTTGTATATTTACCCTTTCATCCCTATAATTGAAACATCGGTTCTTCGCAGGCTTTACCAAGCCCATATTCGAGGGCTCAACGCCTACGATCGCCACAAGAAGTTCTTGAACGATTATGGTACTATTTAGCTAATTAATGATCCAATTATGCCTAGCAAGCTTCTTCTTTTTTTTTTATTTAAATGTATACAGTCGTTTTAGCTGAAATGGACATAAAAGGTATTATGCAAATAGTGAAGTTTTGTATATGTGCAATCCTTTGTTATGTCCTATAGTAAGTGGATGATGAACAATCTCTTCTATTGAGAATGGAAAGAGGCTACAGTCATCCTTATATTTTGTTTTTGTTGCTAGAAATAGACTTATCATACTTGTTTTTGTGTGCTATGTACAGTGTAGATCATTAAGGTATTGATGTGTATTTTTTTTGGGTTTGGTTTGGTGGGGTTAATTTGATGCAGTTAGCTTCTATGGAAAAGAAAAGAATGCAAATGTTAAGATGCCAGTTAAGACGGATCAGGATACCCTAAGAGAAGGATACAGGTATCCTGACTGCTCTGCTTTTGTCTTTTGCTTATAAAAGTTTTCTTTTGTTTTGGTGTTAGACTGAGAAAAGGGCAAGGGAGAAAATCAGAAAATATTGTAGTTTGAGGCAGCTGGAAATGGAGATGTGTTTCTATAGAACCTTGGATGGAAGTTCCTTTTGTGTATTAGATGGATAAATGATTTGTTTTGCACTATTAAGTGTCTGCTTATGTAATGAAGGTTCATACGTAGTGAGGAAGATGATATGGATACATCATGGGAGCAAAGGCTAGTGAAGCGATACTATGATAAGCTTTTTAAAGAGTATCCTTTGTTAACGAAGATATCTTATTTTGTTTTCTCTACACCTTTTTTTTTTTTCTGGTTTTAAAGAGTATCCTTTATTACAGAGCTATTTTATTTTGTTTTCCGAACTTTTTTTTTTTTCTGGTTTTAGATAATATTATTTGCCTCTATCACATTGTAATTAGATATACTCAGTGAGCCTTGTCTTTGCCTTAAGCTGTTTTGAGATACTGCATAGCTGACATGTCAAGATACAAGACTGGCAAGGTATGTGGTTGTCCATTGTATGAAAAGTGTCTAAACTGATCTGCTTCTGGTATTTATTCTTGAGCCTATTATTCTTATGCCCTCATGTTGTTTCATGCTGCATAACAAATATAGTAGAATGACAAGTAGAAGATTATCTAATAGTTGCAAGAAACAAAAAAAGAAAGAAAAAAGGGGGGGTCTTTAAACTTAATTTAGTACGCCATAGTCATCGTGGCTCAAAACCTCCGTAAGAATGCATAATTTTGTTGTATATATTAGTTGCATTACATTTGAAATAACTTTTCTCTTTTTTTCAACTTCCCCTTATAGATTGGTTTGAGATGGAGGACAGAGAAAGAAGTCATCTCTGGCAAAGGTAATATAATTATTGTCTTTTATTATTTTAGTTACTATCTATTATCTCCATTAACGGGATTTTTCTAGGAATTTATATTATTCAGCAACTATTTATTGGATGTGTCTTTGTCTTCTGTTGTTCAATATTGTAGTCAAAATGTGATACCCTTTGGTTTACATGCCCAGCTGATAAATGGGTCTTCAAGGTGGTTTATTATCTATTTGCACAGCAATAAGTTAATTTTTGGTGCTACAATATGGTCATTTCAAAAATATTTTTCATTCATAATAAAATATTGACTACAGCCTTGGATCTTGTACTTCTGCACATCCGTTGTGTGTTGAAATATTTTTATCTCCTGAAATGGAGAACACATAATAGTAATACCTACTCAAACTTATTTTTATCAATTGCTTGGAAAGTTTATGCATCTTATGGTCATGTTAAATACCTTGTCTTGTGTGCACATGTAACATGTCAGTCACTGTAGGCACTTGGAATGTACACAAGCAAGCATAGTATATATCTCAGCCATGAAAAACGATTTTAAAAAATATGATTGAATAACTGAAGAGTGAAAGCCTCCTTACCCAATGAAAGAGAAACCTCAAATAACTGTTTTTTCCTTCTTTTTTTTTTTTTTTTTTTTGTGCTTTGTATGTATTCATTTTGATCCTAGTGTCTAGAGGATGTGTATCTAACATTGGCTTTTTACATCTTTCTGTCAGGGCAGTTCATATGTGGTAACAAACATTGTGATGATAAAGATGGTTTGGCAAGCTATGAGGTAAGCATTAACATTCAAGTATTAAGTGCATTTAGATTGGCATTATTATATTTTGTTAGCTCGTCCATCAAGGGGGCATCAATATTGCAAAAAGTGACAATGTGTTGGGGATGGTCATTCGTATAAAAGTGTTCATTTACATTTGGGTACAACTTTTATATGTGTCATGTTTGACCTGTACTCCGTTTTGGGCACCAAAGGATTACAAATTCTTAAATTTAAAACATAGCGAATATGGGTATATCTATTTTTTAATTTTATTTATGTATGCTTTAATTCAACCTGGATCATGCATTTAACAGCTTGCAATGATCCATGACTTTGTTTAACTTAGCCATTTATGTTCATGTTCACATTTTTGCTTGATATTATTGCAGGTGAACTTTTCCTATTTTGAAGCCAGTGAAAGCAAGCAAGCTCTTGTGAAGTTGGTAACTTGTGAAAGGTGAGTTAGTATTTGTGAAGGCTATTAAGCCGTTCGATTTTCAGTGATTTCTCTTCTCACATAATCTGCAGTCAGCCTTTGTGAACTTTGTGTGTGCTCACCGAATTTGCAAGGGATGTGTCATTCTACCTTTTCTTATTTGGTTTGTATTCCATGTGCCATGGGAGTTGTCTGCTTGATGATCTAGAGTACAAAATTGCATGCATTGCAATTTGCATGTACTTGTTTCTGTCAACATATGTTTAATTCTGTGTTTGCTATGGCAATGCTATGTGTTTTTTGTTTGGCTCATCACCTAGGCTCCCTTGCATAGAGAAGATGCATGCCACAAAGCTTCACTGAGGCTATCCTGTTGATTAGAATATTGCAAGTGATGACTGATGACTGTTTTGTTGATTCCTTTTCTGAATTTGCTTGTTTAGCATTCTAGAGGCTAATCTATTTTATTAACACTATTCTCTTTGTTTGAGATTTTTCATCCTGTCAATCATTAGTTTGGCCCTTTCAGTTAACAGTACTATCTGATCGATAAATCTTTAAATTCTTTTATAATCTGTGATATTGAGCTGGACACAGCAGGATGTCATAAGTGTTATGTGGAGACACAAATTGCAATAGATATACAAGGTATCTTTCTCTAGGAAAGTTCTTAATTTAGAGTTTTATATAGGAAGCTGAATTTCGATGCAGCACAAGACATTTTGTTTCTGTTCTCACAGAACTGCATTTCTTCAATTTCACTATTTTTATGTCCTTAAAAAAAAAAAAAGAATTTTCTTATCTTGAGTATTTTAAATAGATGTGTAGAGAAGCTTAACTACAAAAATAGGAAAGAAAAGGAACAATTGGAGAAAGAGAAGAAGGAAGAGAACAAAAGAAAAAGGTACAAGCTCTTTTAGACTATAATACTTTTGATCTGTGAACACATGTTATGAATTATTATGTTTACATTATGCTTTCATCAATTTCTGCTGTGTGGAGGCTGACCAACAGTCTATTTCCAGGGAACCATCAAGGATTGATGATTCAGAGAATGAATGGAGCAAGGAGAAGAGGAGAAAAGGTGGCTAGACACCACCTCAATTACTTTAACTACAATTATCCTTAATAAGTGAATGGTTTGATAGGATGATGACATACCAGTCTGTTTTTGTTACAAACTTACAATGTTAAAGATCTCCTTGCTAATTGAATTATGTTGCTAATGAATTAAAGTGGAAATACACGAGTTAGCTAATTTGTTGCTAAGCATAAGCCAATGAAGCTCATTGAAGGTTATGTAGGTTTTGGCCTCAAGCGTGATGGAAGATTAGCAACTTGGCCCCTTCGCGCGGTCTGAGCTGGCTAATTGCCTGTCCATCCATTTAAATCAGCCTCAAATGATGCACTTACACCTTTATGCTTCTGTTTTTTTGGGTCAACAGGTGAAAGAGCTTCAATATCAGGAGACAATCATAAAGCCAATGGTGATGATGAGGACTTTGATGAATTTCTTGAGGGAATGTTTCCATAGGCGAGCGGTTGCTGCTACACCGGAATGTCATTTCGATGATGGTGTTGATCCAAGGAGGAAGCATGGCAATTGACAAAATGATAGGTGATACCACTAGAGCCGAAATGAGCAGAAACTTCATTGATCATTTAATGCAGCAGCAGATTCATTTCCCCTGTAAATTTTCAAGCAATTTGTGTTTCTGCTGACAAGAAGATTAGGAGAAACGGTTGTACAGTGCATATGATCTTGGGAAGCATGAAGCATGTGCAATTTGTAATGGCATCAAAGCCTGTGTTCAGGTTGGAAGTTCCATAAACCCAGAAACTGATTCACCATCTTAAGTTCTAAAACATGGCCTAATCATCAAATAATTTCTGCAGTTGTGAGATTTTGAATTGAATTTTAGTTATGATTAAATTAATTACCAAAAAAAAAAATTCCTTGTTAATTTTTATTGATAATTAAAACTTTACCCAGTTCTTCTGACATTCTGAATTAAAAAAGACGCAACACTGTTTCAGATAATGTACAAAATAAAGAATAAGAACAACTCTATCCTTATTTGTCTACTTTTTGTTTGTTTTTGAACAGACATAAAGTGTCTTGTACCTTCATTTAGATGCCAATCTCAATCCCCTGAACAAACAAACAAATAGTAATGAATAAGAGTAGGAGTTAGACCACTGCAACATTAAACTAAGTTTTTATTGTGGGCTTCAGTCACCATTTCTTGTTTTTAACTTTAGTGTCAAAACTCCAAGTAAAACCTATATTTAATAATTCGCATGTAATTGCGAATTAATTCACTTATTTGATTTGGTAATAACTTTGTTTAAATTTATTTATGTTTATAAATAAACTTAATTTAAGACTCATTTAATACCTAAACTAAATTTTGAATCAAAATTTATTTAACTCATTTATATTCGAAAACAGTTAATTAAATATAATTATTAATAGTTTTTTCAATTTTTAAAATACATATCTATAATATAATAGTTAGAAATATATAGTTTATTATATAAATAATTAAAAATGTAAAATTATTTACTATAAGATATATAAAATGAAGCATTATCATCTTAATAACTTTATTAAGAAATTTTAAGAAAGAATTAGAACTTGATTAGTGTCGCAAATCAGATATAAACATAATGGCATTAGACTCCACTCAATTTGTTTAATAAATTAATTAATTTTAAGTTCAAATTTTAGATTCATTTGACAAATTAATTGAATTTAACAAAAACTAATGAAAATTAATTCTAAAAAATTACTTTATTACTAATAACTGTAAGCGACAAAAAGAACTACGTTAATAAGTGTTATAGCTGTTATAAAGATTGAGCCTCCGCTCTCCAAGTGGCTTTATCTTGTGCCCTACATGCCAGCCTGTCAACACGTGCCTGGATTCACGTGGCTAGCCCTCGACCTTGTAAAATAAATTCCCTTTATAGAATACCCTGGGAAATATTTTTTTAAAGTTCATCTCATAATATAAAATTAAATAATTTAAATATTTAATATTTGGTCTGTTAGAAAAAAAAATTTTAACTTTAAATTATGATAGCTTTCTCTCCATTTCTAAAAAAATTATAAATTATTAAATTTTATCATATTAAAATTAAAAAAATTACAAGAAATTTTATAAATGAAATATACAAATATTATTTAATTTTCATAAAAATACATCGCTTTTGAATTTTATAACTAATAATTAAATATTCATCTAAATAAATAATGATTATAAATAATTATTACAATAAATTTTAATTATCAATAAAAATTAATATTATTTTATTTTATATTAAGAGATTTAAGTATAATTATAAGATATATATTAATGTATTTTTTTAATCAATAAGCATTTGATTTAACAATACTATAATGAGATTTTGAATTCAATTAAAATGGGTTATAAGTATAGTGTTTTTTGTATAACAAGTTATTAAAAAAATCACATTTTATAATTTATTATATGTTTTGACAATTGATTTTATCATTAAAATAATTTTAAATAGTATATTAATATAATTTTAAAATTTAACAATAAAATAAAAAAAAAATTAAAATGGAAAACCAAACCAAAAGAAATCGAGAACAATTTTGAAACTTCTAGAACAAAACAAAAAAGGGGCCACCAACCCACCAAACAATGAACAACAAATTTATCCTCTTATTTCATGGCTGTTACCTAGGATTACGACAAGGATTCCGTCATCAAACGGCACATTGCCGTCCAGATTGATCAGGGAAATTTTCATAACGGCCGTTGTTGACTTGCTAGCTGCGGTGAGTTGACAATACTAGTAAATCCCACGTTACACGTGGCAAACATTCAATTTTGTGGGGCCCACTTATTACTCATTAAGTTGCCGCCACGTAGTCGTCACTGCTCATGTGCCAGCGCTGGCAAAATTCTCATCTCCATGAGTTAATTTTTATATCATTTTCTTTTTCTCCACTAATCTTGGCCATTTTGTCCATATTGCCCCTGCTCCAAATTAACCCATCATTGAAGAAATTTTTGTATGATTTTTAATGAAAAACAATAAAAACATTAATATATGTTATGATTTTGTTGTTTATTTTCTAAAATAATTTTGATCAACATGTCAATATTATGTAAAATATTGACTATTTCGCTTTCAATGCAGAAGTTTCCCACTATTTGTACTATTTTAAGTAAAATAATAAATAATTGCTTATTTGTTCATGTGAAAGATAGTAGTTACATTAATAATCAAACAAACAGTTCTATTATTAGATTAAAAAAAAAAGAAATTGAATATATTACATGATTTTCTTTATTGATTTTATATGATTTTCTTTGGATGCTTTCTAAAAATTAACTATAGAGATCCTGATGAAAGAAAATGGGTTGAGGGGATAGGGTTGCTTTTAACACATTGGCTTTGCAAGCAACATGAGGAAAAAAGTGTTTGAGAGCAACTCAATTGGTAGTGTGACAACAACTTGTGAACTAAACCTCTATAATATGCAAAGTTATCAAGTTAGGTAAATATTAGAAGTTAGTACTCAAGCATTTCCAAAAGCTAAAGGAAACTCCACAACTAGTGGAAGAAAAGTGAGCATCTCACTTATTCTTGTGGCATTCTTGTGGGACATTTTTGTTTTCTACTAACTACTAAATCTTGGACTAGAAACTGTGGATCAACTTCTTCTATTCTTTTTTTTTTTCTTGGCAGTCACTAGCTTTGTCTTGTGACTTGTGCTATGTATATACTTATGTATTTATTTTTGGTAACCTAGTCTTGTATTTGGTTGGATTTTTAACCAATATGCTGTGATAAATGTACTTTTTTTTTTTTTTGCCTTTTTTCTTTGCTTTTTGGGCTTAAAAGATATGAAGTATGTGTGCTTTTAGATTGAGTTTGGAATTGCTATTTTCAATAGCTAATATTTACGTAAAAATTAAAAAAATATATAAATTTGATGATTAAGAAATAATTTTTAAAATTAATATTCAGAAATTTTATTAAAAGTTTTTAATTTAGATTGATAATATACTAAAATTATTTTTATAAAAAGATAACAATTTTAAAAATCTAAAAAGTGATCATTTAATAAAAAATGAAACTTTTATAATAATAATAATAATAATGCCAAAACCTTCTCTCAGTAGCTCTAATCTTTTGAAATGATTAATTTGTTTAAAGTTTTTAGTCTAAGGAATTTCATGATTTATGAAAAATTCTCTTCTACTATTATTTTTTAATTAATTTAGCTTCAATATTCAATTTATAACCTCGCAAATTTTGAGAATAATTTTATTATTATTAAATTAAAGGTTGATTCATTCCTTAATCAAATTGTTTATAGAGCAATTTTGATATTATCATTCTTTTTATTTCAAAGAAATCATTTTAAAATTTATATCACTAAGTAATTTTTGCTTTTTAAATCCACTTATATTTTTTTAAAATTTACACTAATAAACTATCTATTTATTTCATTAGACATAAAACATGACATTGCAATTAATAAGTAGTGACATCACATTGAATAAAAATATGAAAATTTAAAAAGAGAGATTATTATAACTTTAATTATTTATAATTAATTTAGATATAAAAATTATTTATAATTAGCCTCTATCATTTATCATATTAATATTTTAATAAGTAATTACAAGATATATATTAATAAAAATTTTAAAAATTAATTTATTCTCATATTTTATGTTAAATATAATACAATATAATTAAAAATAATATTACTAAATTTTTATTTAAAAAACTTATAATTTAAAATTATTGTGCTTTATAATGCATGCACTAAAAAGAGTCCAAAAAGAGAAGTAGAAAAGCGGAGGGGTAGTTTTGACCTACCAAAAAGCTCACAACTCGTCTCCTCAAATTTATCTTTTTCTCACTTAGAACGGACAAAGAAACCGACCTTTGCGTGAACAATAAATAAATAAAAATTCACTAACTTTCGTTTCTCCAAAAATCCAAAAACGATAAATACTAAATATTTATGTTTAGTATTTATTTATTTATTCTTTTTCTCCATCAAAATGCCACTGTGTCGATCTTGAGGTTACAAAGAAATTTTCGTTTTTCTTTTTTCATTTTCTGAAAACAACAATATGGACCAAAGTTGATGACTTTCACCTAGATTCTTCAAGCTTCAAGAGCTCTCCAGGGTTTCAATTTTTTTGACTGTACATAATTCTCTTCAAAGCTCTTTTCTTTTCATCGAATTTTGCTGCTAGACTCTCTAATTTTGTGTTTTCTCTGATGGGTTTTGTCTGTTTCGGGTAATTTTAAGTTTGGTTTGGTGGAAAATTAGATGGAAATTGGAAAGTTTGCTTTTTGGGGTTTTCAAGAAAGATGATTGGAGGTAGAGTTTTATACTTTGTGGGTTTTTGTTTAACTGGTGTTCATTGATGGATTGGGTATAGCAGAAATTAGAGTGCAGAGTTAAATCTTGGCATAATCGAGACAAAAGTTTGAGTCTTTATGCTCAGTTAAATATTAGGATTGTGTAGAACTTAGTGATATTTGTGATTTTGCTATTACTGGAATGGAGCTTTAGTGTTTTGTTTAAGCTTTCCTCCTCCTCCTCTTCTTCTTCTTTTCTATTCAATCCTTCTCATAAGGCGGGGATTTCAATTGAGGATATTCAACTTCCAAAAGGAACAAATTGAATATGTTTTTCTTTCAAAAGTTTACTGCAAACTGGTGTTTTTGACCATGCATGTATATTACATTTATTGTTTCTGTTTTGTTTCTTTGCTGTTTGCAATTCTTTGTTGTGTGTATCTAGTGCATGTTCATTTGTGTTTCCTATTTCTAAGAAAGTAGTGCAGTTTTTGTAGATTATGTTGTCTGTTTCGCCATGTTTTGGTTGGACCTTCTATTTATTTATTATTTATTTTTTCCCATTTTTTGAGCATTTCATAACATAATCATGTCCTTCCAGTTTTCTTTTGTTGTATTTCAGTTTCTCTTATTTTGCTTTTTTTAATGTTAGTAGAGTGGTTGGTGCTTAGTCTGTCAGTAGTTTTCCATAGGAGGGTGTAAATAATGCTGGCAAAATCAGAAAATGAAGATCGACAGTTAGACCAACGTGCAGAGAGGGTGTTGCAATCAACCATCTACTCTCAACCTTGGTGGCAAGGAGTTGGGAATTGTCCGACCTTTGGTGAAAGTGCATCAAAGTCATCTTCAGCAGAACACTTGAATGGCTCTCTCTCTGATGAAGCTGTCCAGTCACAAGCTAATTCTGGCTTCAATAATGGAGCTAATTCCAGCAAAGACACACAGATCGGTATAGCATCACAATCTGGTAGTTATTATTCCAACTATTGTTTGATTGTGAGAACTTTCATGTGAAAACATTCTTTTTATACTTTAAACTTCTCTAAGGTTAACCATCGGAAGGAGTGGCTGAAAGAAATGGCTGGGCTTTTCAATGCACCTTGCAGTGAAAATTTCCAACAATTTTACACAGATAGGAAAATGAGTTCTTTGTACACTTGAAAACAATGCGCTGTGCCTCCTAAAAGTAGATGATCAATGGACATTGGTACATGAGATCATTTAGAATGATCCTCATGGTGGTTTTCTTGTAGCTTATTCAATTATTAAGTTTAGCCATATAAAGAACAACAACCATGTTTAACTATGATGGGCAGTCTCTCCACAATAATTTGTTAGACAGGAAACTTTATGTTGATAGTTTCTGTCTATGCTTCGAGCAATATTTAAAGTCTTAAGTATCCTTGAAATTTCTATTTTGAGAGTTGGAAAATAAAATCCAGCATAAAATCTGGAAGAAAATTCACTTTTTTTCTATGATGAGAAAAACATGATAATAAATCTAAAAGTAGCACTTTAGTCTTTTCACAAATTTCACAAACAAGGACAACGTTCAGAAGAATGAGAATTATTTTCATCTTCATAACTGCTTTTGATAATTTGCTCTCAACAATTGCTGCTAGACTCCCTTCTCTATTTCAATGCATTTGGAGGAAGGGTGAAATGATAAAATCTGATGCAGACAATAGAAAAAAGCAAGAAAATTTTTAACTGCAGGTTCCTACGAATGGTGCCTTTGTAATATGCTACATTTGCTACATTATTTTTATAGGAAATTAATTTAGTGTGAAGATGCTGATTTGCTTATGGAATCATTTAACCATTTCCCTTTTGTTAGGCCATGAATGTGCATGAATGCTTATGATGCAATAATAAGCTGTATCTACAGTTTGTTAAATGAAACATGATATTTTTCCTTGTCCTTTGAAGAAAACATGTTATACAATGTTGAATATGATGTGTTGCCAGCCTAACACTCATCAGATGTCCCACAGATGCACACCTATATTATGATACTAATGCAAGTGTTTCATTTCTAGACCAGATGGAAGTAATGGACAAGGCCAGCTTCTCAAACAAGTTCCATCATCAGCACCTGTTATTATGGGTGGACACCTTGAATCAAATTCCCAAATGGAACTTGTTGGCCACTCAATTGTAAGATCTCTCTCTCTTTCTATTTTGTCTGCATTTCTAATGTACACTTGACTCTTGACCTATAGTGCACATGTATGTGCGTGCATAATTCTAATTGGGTTTTTCAGATATGCATGATTCTGATACCTTTATATTTTCAGGTTTTGACATCATATCCGTACTCAGATCCACAATATGGAGGGATATTAACTACTTATGCGCCGCAAGCTTTGGTATGTAATGTAATCCATTGTCATATGCTTGCAGTAAATGTGAGAATAGAGATGATAGTAGTCCCATGCCTCAATTTTGCGATGCTTTATATTTGGGAATAAAGACTCTCGGATATTATTGTTGTTGGACATGTGGAAGGTCTAATAATTCTTGATATGATGCTAGGTACCTCCTCAGCTGTATGGAATGTCTCATGCTAGAATGCCTTTGCCACTTGAAATGGAAGAAGAACCTGTTTATGTTAATGCAAAGCAGTTTCATGGTATTTTGAGACGAAGACAGGCACGTGCTAAGGCTGAGCTTGAAAAGAAAGCAGTGAGGGTCCGAAAGGTAATAGGATTAATTTTTATATTCTTTTTATTTCTCTGAAATGAATTAAGTGTTCTAATCTAGGCTTAAAGAAAATTTTATTGACTTGAAATGTTAATTTAGAGCAGTTTATTTTCTTGTCTTTTTAAGAAAATGTGAATATCAAATCTATTTGTTAATTCATGTTTGACTTCTTTCGAAGTTACTTGTTTGTCACAGTTTCTCTAGCTAAAATTCTTTGCTGCATCTAGCTTATAATAGATTCCACAGTTATTGAGATATATGTAGAAGGAATTAATAAACAATTTTTTTAATCATATTTATTGCATATGACTCTTGTTAATAGCTTAATTTTCTTATTTGGTGTTAATACCTTGTGGCAATATAAAAATTTGGTAGTTGCAACTTCATGAATCAAAACTGATCATGAACAGAGTAGTGCTTGGAAGAAGTAATTTAGCTTTGGCTGGTGGTAGAAAATTGAATTAGATTTTATATGGTGAATGATAGAAATCCATGAATGCTTCGCTTTTCCGTAGTGAAATTATAGACATCCCTTCAAGTGTTGAACGCTGCACGTTGATGAGAGTCTCAAAAAAGGATAAATCAACATGGCATGATCAGGTTCTATCAAGTGTCAAAGATATCCGGTCTGTTTTCAAATTCAAACAAAATAAAGATTAATGCATAGGTAAAGATAAAAAACATTTAGGGATTGATTGATTCTTTGTCCGTGAAATTATTGTACTGGTGAAGTTCAGTATGTTCAAATTTTATTTATAATTTATATCTCCCAGTCGTTTGTGGTATAAGTTTGGAATCCTGTATTCCATCCGGTTGAGTTTAGGTTAAGGATCTTGAATTTAAAGAACAGACATTTACATGTTTAATTTGCTTGAGAAAATTGTGATAAATTGCCTGAAAGAGGCGTGAACTAAACATGTTTTGATTATATTTTATAAGCAGAACTGAAATTACACCCATGCTAATTGACACGGTCATGGATTATTTTATGAAATTAAGCACTCATATATGCACATTAGTGCTGATTCTTCAGTCGGATAATTTGATGGTCTGAAATCTTTTTTTGATCTATTATGTTGAGTTTAACATATTCTGGGCTAAAAACAATGCCTTGTGGTTATTTGAATCTCTTGTTATTTGCTACAGCCATACCTCCACGAGTCTCGACACAGACATGCCATGAGAAGGGTGAGGGGTTGTGGAGGCCGATTTCTTAGTTCCAAGAAGCCCGAAAACAATTCTACAGATCCGACATCAGATAATGATGCAAATTCAGGTGCTAATCCTTCAAGACAATCTGTTATCTTCTCAGGCTCTGACTGGGTGCTGAAAAATGGTAAAGGAGATTTGGATTCGTCCAGTGGTCGGCAAGAAGAAAAGGGCTCCACAGATCAGGATATGCCAGCATGCGTCTCCTCCAATGGTAGTAGTAATGGCCATGGACTGCCATCCATATATCATCCTTTGTCAGGTGATGGCTTAACTGGAGGCTTTTTGGGACAGCAGAGGGAAAACACACGTAGGAATGGGGTCTCAAATGGGCCCCTGCCCATTAAATAAGTTGCCACCTCAAGTTCTAGAGGCTCCTCCAGCATTTTTCATTGGTTCGATTGTTGACTTAGATAACATACTCTCCTCTTATTTACCATTTTCAGCTTTCATGTGTTTGTCTCACCAGAGGTTTCTCTTCTGCCGGCAAAGCTGGAGGAGCTTGTCATACTCAACTTGGGGTCGGCATCTTCTGTGTAGTGTTCCCACCGGCAATTCATTCTTGGCTTTGAGTACTTGTGTGCTTGGTGCATTGTCATAGGTGAGGGAGGAAGATATGGTGATTATGGTCTTCGTGTTGTCTTCATTCTTAAATGTTTTCCCTTTCGCATCCATTCACCACTTCTGTAAAAATTACCAAACTTTTGTATCTATCTACGCTTTAGGAAATAGTGGGAAATGTAGTAACTACAGTTAGTTTATATGGAGTGCCAAGACTTCATTGTTTGTTGTCGAAAGGGTTATGCTCCTGTTGTACGCTAGCATTAAGAGGTGTTGGTGTTCTTTTTATCACTTAGCTTGTGAAATAATGTTTAAGAATTGTTTTATCTCTATTATGCAGTGGTTTTTTGATACTGGTTTTCATCATGGAGGGGAATGGATAACAATCCTTGCTAGGAGGGGTTGGTTGTTAGCCTGGGATTTGAACTAGCACCACCCTTGTAATTGTCTTGGGAGTGGAAATTTTTTATTAGTTAAAAGGTGAAATTTGAATCTGTTTTTGTTACGTTTAATCTAATTTAAGTTTCTCGAACTAATTTATGAGTCAATAAGATCCATTGTTAATCTCAAAATTATGTGAGCTATCGTGTTAATCTCAAAATATTGCGAATGATAGTCTTAAAATACCATGAACGATGGCTGATAAGGGAAAATCATGTGTATTCTGATTGATAACTGATGAGGGATGATTTGTTATGGTATGACATGAAATTTTAATTTGGTACCCGCTATGAGATTGCCTCATTTTAATGTGCTAGTGTATTTTAATGTAGTTAATATCCTTTTAATTAGGGATGTAAGTGAATCGAGACAGTTCGTAAATTATTCGAACTGACTTGAAAAATACTTAAAATTAACTCAAGATTAATTGAGTCGAGCTTGAGCTCTTGAGTAATCGACTGAGTTTAATTTAAGTATCAAAATATTCGACTTGAAAGGTTCACGAGCTTAAATGAGGTTAAACATATTTACAATTAATCAAGTTTAATCGATTCATATCTAATTGAATTTATTCGAATTAAATTTTTAATTATATATATATAAATAAACCTAATTGTGTCGAATTTGAGCATTCAAATACTCAATCAAACTCGAACTATAGCTTAAAAATTAAAATTCGATCTGTTACACCCCCTAATTTTAATATTAGTGGCAAGGCATCTTTGTCTGATTTGGCATTTGTTTATCGGGATTTAGCAATTCTTGATGTTTGACGTCTCAATTAAAAAATAAGTACTCAGCATTTAAAAATATAATTGAACACTAAAAATTATTTTTTAATATTAATTTTATATTTATTATTATTTATATTTTATATGTAATATTAATTAAAATATAAAAATAATTATTTTTTACTATCTTATAATTTAATCAAGTATTAAACTATTAAATTATTAAATACTTTATATTTATTAATTATTTATATCTAATGGCTGCCACGACCGCCACGTCCCCTAAAATGAAAGCTACGCCGTTTGCTCTCTATTCTGTAGAACTCTGACTCATTATACTGCAGAGGACCACAGCTATATCCATCACACGATAAAGTGACCTCCTCCTCACAAAACCCTAATTATTTTCTCAATCTCAGTGATGACCTTTCTCTCTCGGTCGCTCCTTCTCTCCCAGTTTCATGAATATCTTTTCCCTTTTGCTGCTTTTTTATGGATATGATATCCCGGCGACGTAATCTGAAAATATTCATGAAACAAAATTTTGGTTCTGTTTAAAAATAATAATAATAAATGGATGCTCCCTTTCTGCGGATATTAATAAATGAATATATACAGAGAGGTTGAGGTACCATTTCACGGTTTCATGTACCGGGTCGAATTTGGGCGAAATGCCGAGGATATCTCCTCCTCCTTCAAGAAAGGAACTTTCTTTTTTTTTTTTTTTGCTAGACATGGTGTGTTCAGGCATTTGGGTTTTGTGTTTTTTTTTTAATACCAAGGCTTTTCAGATTTGTAAAGTTGTGATCTTTACCCTAGGTTTGGTTTGGATTGAGGTAAAATAAAAAAAATAGAAAGAAGAAAAGGATGAAAAATAAATAATTTTTATTATTTTTATTGTTTGAAAATAAAAAATTAAGAAAAATAATTTTTATTTTCTCTCTAAAATGAAAAAAAATATGAGGATTGAAAACTTTATAATAAATTTACATATTTATCTTTTTTTATACTTTTTTATCGAAGAGAGAAAATAAATTTATTTTTCTTCCTTTTTCTTTAATCAAACACAAAGAAAGGAAATAAATAAAAAAAATAAAATTTATTTTGTCTCATTTTTTTATCCAAACATAAATATAGAAAATAAACGAAAGAAAATAAAATTTATTTCTCTTTTTATTTTCTTTTTTTCCTAAATATTTTCCCAAACATGGGGTTAATGCTAAATATTTTGATAAGGACATTGTGAGGAGGTTACATCATTTTTTCCCTAAATATTGTGTATTTAAATATTTGGGGTATTTTATTTTATGCTGTAAGTGCAGTTTTGATTGTGAATGTTTGGGTGAGAAAAGTTTTATATATTGTGGAAATTTGTTTTGATTGGATACTGTAGAACGGGAGAATTTTTATTTAGCTTTTACATTAAGGATAGGATACTGTGAAGATGTAATAAAATGTAGAATGCTTTTTTTTTTTTTTTTTTTTTTCTGCATGCTTTGGCTGAACCATGCGTTCCAGCTTTAGATTTGGAAGTCTGATGTTATTTTTAGGGTGCTTGGTAGAGCTTGGAATTTAAAATCTATAATTCCCAATTACAATACCAAATCCTAATTGTCTTATCATGTTTATTCATAATTATCTTAAGTGTTACAAACTTTGTTATATAAATTTGGTTTGTACCGTGCAGTTCCTTCAGGTAAGTCTATTTGTGTCCTTCTTGCCTCATTAAATTTAAGTGTTATGATGAATGTTTTGATGATTCGTTTAGGTGCTAATGTGAATTTTTTTGCACTTTTGCTATGCATCTCTAGAAAACAGGGCAATTAGGGCAAGATTGGAGGGTAATAATTCTTGTAGGAAATTTCAACTTATTTCCAGTGAATGTTTTACCTGAGTTGACTTGGGTTGAGAGGATAATTAACTTTAGCTCTGCAGAATTTGCTGTTTTACGTATTTTCTGAAGAAGGCAAAGATAATGTTAGCTGTTGATGGGGTTCCACTGATGTGAAGATTTTCCAAGCGGAATCTTTATCTCTATCCACTTGTATTTATGAGCAATTTTTAATTTGTATGTGATAGAAATTGATCAGTTGGCGCAGATCCTTTGATAACTGGCTTTGTTATCCTGTACCTTTCTGTTATCTATAACCAGCAAAACAATATCTTTGTTGTCACTCGGCTACTGCTAATCAATTTTGCAACTGCGTTTTCTAACTAAGCTGTTTTTTTCTGGTGAATATTCGTATATGCAGTTTTCAAGCACATTATGCCATGTACATTTGATTTTGTAAATTTATATGCCAAAGTACTGATCAACGCATCTCCAATCAAGTGCTAACTCTTCAAAGAATTATTCTTGCTTGGTTTACGACAGGGATCCTCAATTTCTTAAATGCAACATGCTGGTGTGTTTTGATTGTTTATACTTGGTTGCGATGGACTGAGGGCTTGGGACTTGAGAATCATAACACCTTCCTTGTACACAAGACCGTACCCTTTTTAGCTTAATAATAAGAGTTTCTTCAATCCAGATGAATTCTCACATGAAGCTTATAGGTTTAGTTATGCTTCCGTTCTTCTAATTGTTTTCTCAACATGCATAAAGGCTTTACAAATTTGTGGTGCCCGGCTGTCTTTGACAGGAAGGAAAAATTTCCTTCCTCTACACGTCAAATTATAATCCCCATGCAAGTGCATTGAGCAATGATGCTAAAGTTGCATCTTCTTAAATTACAAGGTTTTCTCTAGACATTGTTCATACGCAATATCAGCTCATATTGAAGAAGTAGCAAATATATATATACTCTATATGGAAGAAATTACACTTTAGTTACCAGAACGGCATTTATAAAGGTATTATCTCAGACCGATACAGTAACAGACATGTACGCTTGACCTGATTATGTCTTCATGTTCTCTATGTGACGAGTTCTGCTACTGATGTACCTGACAATCACATGCTCGCTGCTTAAATGATTAGAGTGATGCCTGCTCTTGAAGTTGTTCCTGCTCAGCACTCTAGGAATTATTGCTAGGCACCAATATGGTGAGAACCGTAGGAAATAAAGTAGACATACAGGATGGTCGATAATTATGGCCATAATTGAATTTAAGCCAAAACAAAATAGTGAAGATAAGCAGTCCAGTATTTGTGATGTTATGATAGCAGCGTATATTGGCTAAGCCAATTAGCACTAGAAAAGTGTAAAGCATCTGGAACAAAATGAATAATAATATATATATCTTTCCATCTCGAGAAGTGCCAAATCTAATAGTCACAGTTGTTAAAGGCGCAAGGCGCACTAAGGCGCCAAGAGGTCTTGGAGCCTAGGCACACAACGCAGGGGGGCGCCTGAGCGACATTAGGCGCAAAAATTAAAATTAAGAACTAATAATTATATATACATATTATCATTATATATTGAGTGAAAAATTTCAAACCCTTTAATGATTTTCTTGAACTAGATTAGAAAAAATTTATTTCTAACCCTTGTAACAATATCTAAGACAACTAATTTTTTTATCTAACCTTATAATATTTGAAAACTTATTGACTGTGGCAAAAACCTTCCTACACTAAATGAGCAGTCAAAAAAGGCCAAGTAGAATGTAAAAGACATATGAAAACACAAGCATAACTATAAAAAATTATCACAAGCAGCAAAAATAGAAAGCCCAAAAACTCAGAAACAAAACCAAACCCAAAAATCTCTCTCGCCAAAAATAGAATAGGTAGAAGAAGAGAAAGAAAGAAATAAAACATCAAAAACAAAACAAGTAGAAAGGAGAGAAAAAAATCAAAACAGGGTTAAAGAAGATAAATTTTAGGTGCGTGATAGCAAGAAATGGACAGATCGGTGATCAACGACCTTAGTCTTGGTGATTTGGTTGGATTCCGGTGACTTTCCGATGACACTAGTGAACTTTCCGCGCGTCGACACTGTATTTTGACAGATTGGCCATCTAAGATTTCAATGATCATGATATTTTAAGTGAGAGATGAATGTTGTAATAGGAGTTAGAAATGCGCGCCTTTCTCACGCCTAAGTAACAACATCTGCCTTTGGCCTTTAGAGGAGCAGGGCCAGTAGCCTAGTGCGCCTAAGGCGCGCCCTTTAACAACTATGTAGTGATATAATCTAGAACTTAAACGAGACATAAATCGCTAGGTACGTCTTTGACATACAAATCCAATTAAGGCCATCTTTTGTCAGACCATTAGATTTCCAAATGATGCAGCTGGTCTTTGGTACATATAGTCATCAGTACAGATAATTTTGCCATTCTTTTTTCGGCTTGATTAGTATATGCTATCATATTCATATCCAGACAACTGATCCTCTCTTAGAGAGTTCCAGGCTATTCAATGTCCTCACTTACAAATAACCAATTGAAATGCCCCCACTTTTGGGCATTATTTTGGCTGTAGAATTTCAGGTGTTTCCTAGTCTGTTTGACTAATTATTTAATCCTGCTTGTTTTCATTTCTCTTGTAATTCCCTCTACCCCTCTTACCAACATGTCTTGTGGAAGAATTAAAAGTTCAAGAAGAAAGGAAGAAAAACAAAATAAATCCAGAACTAAGTGAGTGAAGTTAAACTCACCTCTGTCACAAAGAAGGCATGGAATCCATATGGAACCCTATGAGGTAATTCAATAACCGCAACAGGATCAGCTGACATTGTTTTTGCATCAATTACATTAACTGATGATTTTCTGCATATTAACAATAAAAAGCTCATTTCAGAAGTATTTTTCTTCACAACTTGATAGAAGCAACAAGAAGTTAACCAATTCATCCTCTCAAGTTTCAGGTAACCAAACAATGAAAAGTTGCATAGTGAAAGCCTGGTGCTCCATAGAAATCAAGCTTTGGAATACTTAAGCTCATTCATTAAATAAATCCCTGGGAAAAAATCGCTTTTACAATAATGATCTTCTACATATCCCCAGATGGTAGCAGAAAGATGCTTCTTATGAAAGGAAGAGATTACCCAGTGGTTTCATCGTGCACAAAGAATATCAAGTAGCCATCATCTTCCTCAGAATCAGTGCCAGGCTCCCGGGGAACAAATATAGCCTCTGAACCAAATCTACCAGGTCCAAGATCGAAGATGCCTTGGACAGTTCCTCCAACTTCAAGCTTAGTTTCCTCTGGTTGGGGTTCAGCATGTAGATCAAATTTGACAATCCCAGTGACCTTAGCAATGCTATCCAGAATGGTTCCATAAACATATCTATGTTTCCTGAATTCAGAGTGGATAACCAGTGTACATAGTAGGGTTCTTCAAGTAGAAATTTCATGTATCTAATCAGTAAACAAATATGTGTGGAAAATGAAAATTTAAATAATGCCAAAATGAAGGAAGAAATAAACTGAACTCAAACCAAGAACATCACTGTAATTTCACAATGCACATCTGTTCTATTCCAAGAAAGAAGTATACATGATCTCTCTATGCCTAAAGTAGAAAAGTACCTGCCAGTATAGGTCTCATTGACCCTGGGAAAATCAACTGCAGATGCTGACAGTTTCTTTTGTGAAGCTGCGCCAGTTTTCATGTTGAACCTCATTTCGTACCTGCTTAGAATAACAACAATCAGAAACACATATGAAGAGCTACTATAAAATTCATGGGAGTTTCATAATTCCGTTACAGCTCATTTGAGAAATTCTCAAGTTTTTCTTTGACATTCCCACTGACCATGTCTAAATCTGGATTTTGAACACGGCAAGTGATCAAAACAACATCATCCTCCTCCTCCCAAGCATTGGCTGATAAGAAATCAGTAAACAAGTCAGAATGGACATATATGGACTGGATTAGTCCTACGCGAACTGATGTAGACATATACTTGAATTCCATTAAGAAATAACAACAAAATCTACAGATAAGTTCCAGATGACAGTGGATTATCATCCTCAAAGAAATGTCAATTTTGTGGACTTCCAACAGCTCTAAAGACGAGTCCCCACACTCTTAACTGAAAATATGAAACATGATTGCTATTCCAAATGTTTTTCTAGATTTATGATGAGTCCGAAATGAAGACAAAGCCTAATTGCAACCTTTGGGTAACTTATTTACACTACTTGCTAATTTGTGTCTACTAATTGTCTGTGGTGATATGGAGTGAAATAATACATAAAGTGCCAAACACAGCAACCTTCTAATGACAACTAGAGAAAGACTATTTCCATATGAAAAAGTTGAATGAATCATTGGCTTGAGATGATTGCCATAAAGAGATTTTCATAAGTATTGACATTGCTAGGACTATGAGGCATGACGTAAGCTAAAGGCACTAAATATCAATGTTCTGGCCAATACCGAACACAATTACTGAGCATAAGAATCAAGTAATTTACACGTTGGCTAATTATTCCCATCTATAAATCTTAAGATACATGAATCTGTTATCAACTTAAGAGGACAATTTTGTTGGCGTTTAAATGGACATGGGCAAGCAAATGGCCTCACCATTGTGAAATATGAAGCAATTTGGAAGCTCAAACCATCTGATTTGATTATCATCCTTTGCATACCGCAGAAGGACACCAAAACGAGCTTTCTTTGTAGCATCAAATGTGAAAATAAGCTTTTTTTCTTTCACCATCTCCTGCAAAAATATTGCAGACATTAAGGCGATCATCTACAAACAATTCCACCTAGGCAGTTGAATCAACACAATTTTCCTAGAAGATCCAGCCTCGATTTGAGGCTTCACTTCTTAAACTGTGGATTGAATTTGATTTACATAAGGCTCTACTTGGTTGTTGAGAAAGTTTTGAAAGAATATGTTCAGACAGAAATGAAGGAAAGTGAAAAGAAATTAATTATAATGCAAATGCATGGTTTAGAAGCAACATTGTGGCAAACAACCAAAATTCTTACTCTGAATTGAAAATGTTAACCAGAGTTGAAGAAAACATATTCTGGCTGAAACTAGTCAGTGGTGGATCAGTTCTTATGACAAAGAAATTAACAGAAAGTTAAAAGAAGTAATTTATATTTTATTTCTTCAATTGAAAGGTATTGATTGAATAAAATCAGAGCTATTAATAACATTATTCCGTTACAGTTAAATAATTTTTTACTTCACCATGGATTTTCTTTACATGCACACAATTCATTGAATTCAATGACAATAAGTGTACTCATAGTTTGTTACAAACCACATGCAGAACCTGAAAGAACTGAAGGACCACACCTTCGGCCTGAAGTACATAGGAAGATCCATAAAAATTGCATAATTCTCAGTAATCGCAAAGTCATGCATCATGATGGGGCCTGAAATGGTTATTGGTACTGGATCATTCATCATGCCATCCTTGGAGATAACTCTGTAAGTGACGTATGGGGGTTCATGTGAATAGCCAAAAGTAAACATCTCACCTGCATTCAAGATTCAGATATCAAAAGGTTTTACTTTATAAAACTAGTTGATTAAGGCTCTCTCATGAGGGTGGATATTACCAGTAACTGGATCAACCTTTGGATGAGCAGTGAAAGAATGTTTAAGTCTCTTGTCATAATCCAACATACCTATAGTTTGCAGGTCACCATCTTCCATAACTTTAACCACATCTGTAGGAAGTAAAACAAATAATTTTATTCCCAGTGTAAGAAAGTAAGAAGCACCAAACAATCTGTTTCCAACGAAATGCTTACATTATTGTTTCTAGTGAAAATATAAATAGAAGCTAAGCTTACAGGGTTTATCTTGCTCCTGAAGTGCTAAGAGCTTTCCTTGGTGATAGATGAGAGCTGTATTACCTGGATGAGGGTTACAGACTACACAAAGTTAGTTTCTTCCATGATCATTAATTATGAGGATGCTCAATGATATTAGTACCACCTCAAATGGATTGACACATAGGTAGAATATCTAGTTCAAGCACTAATAGGAAGTGAAATATTATGGCAAGAACAAGTTTGATTCAGTGGAAGAATGTCTTTGATTGATCCATAGCATTCCATTGGATAGGAACAAATTTGATAAATGCTAATAACTTTCAGAATTATTTATCAGAAGAAAAAACATAGCACATAAAATCTTCCTAAGCAAGTTTTCAGAAAATTCCAAGGGAATTTTCTCCAAAGTGAAGGAAAAATGTAGCTGAAAATTATCTCCTGAATACTTTCTGCACATGAGGCCATTGAATTAAAAAACAAGTATTGCAAAGTTGAACTGTTTTGTAAGCCCATGTGTACAAAAATTGCATCATATTAGATCCAGCTGAGTGGACATGGCATGAAAATTCATGACTCGGCCTATGAAATAATATGTTTGAAACTGAAATGGAAAGGAGGCAACAGAGGTGCATACTCTTACATGAAATTCTCACAGCAATATACGTACCCGTCCCTTGTCCATAAGACATGTCCAATACTTTCAATTTTGCTCTCAGCATTTGCATGTTAACCATGAGTAATCCAAATATCCCCTTCAGATCTCCTATCTATAAATGAAGATTGAACAATGGAAGAAATATATTCCCCCAAAAAAATCTGCAGCATCAGGTTTATCTAGTTTTTCATTGGTGAACGAAGACACAGCTAAGCTTGAAACTATCAACAATATTTCAAACAAATTGAATCCCTTTTCAGGTAGTTCAGTACTGTACCTTCATAAATTTGGCACCTCCAAAAAACTCTTCTTGTTTAAGGCGTGATGTCTTCACATAGCAGCGCACATATGTTGCCTTTCCATCTTTGATGCGTATACCATGAATCATGCTGCAAATTATTTGATAACGAAAGAAATACACTAGAAATCCATACTTAGCCTTTTAACAAGGATGGCCCAAATGAAATAAAAACAACATTGTAATAGATATTAATGCAGCCTATTCAGTCAATCCATTCAAACAAAAAGTAGCACAACTGCACATACCCATCTCCATCAAACCTGAAAAAAACAGCACCATCGTAAATTAATCAGCACAAATCTTACCTACCTAAACCTTCTCCTCCTCATAATTTCCAATAACAGAAGAAGAAGCTAAGCAGGAGTGGCATACCAGTGGTATCCAGCCACAGGGGCAAATTTTGGATTAGGACCTACCCTTACAAACTCCCCATTCAAGCAATCCTTCAAAATTTTCAAACAATAATGTTTGAGAAAAATAGATTACAGTAGTATTTAATTTCACACGTAGCACCAAATTAGAAATTAACAAAAAAAAAAAAAAAAGGAAATATCAGTTAGCCAAAACTTCTGCACTGCATTTAATTTCAAGTTTGCAACTTTCTCTTCTTTTGGGTATATGGGGAATAATATTAAACCTCCCTAACTTTCTTTTTATACTATGAGACAGACAGACACTCAACCATAAAAACATTACTTCAAAGAATGATTCCAAGATCAAACTTAAGTACGTAAAATAACATAACAATTAAACAAAAGAGGAAAACATAAGCAAATAGCCCAGTAGTTTCAAAGATTGAGGTTAAACTCCTAACCTCACATATTACAAGGCATTGCGAGACACGGACTCGCCCACCAAGACATTAGTACTGCAAGTTCGACACTTTGACTCGCTAAAACAACATAATAATTAAATAAAAAAGAAAAATATAAGCAAATAGCCCAAAAGTTGCGAAGTTAGCAACTTTTTGAGTATCTCAAAGAAAACACCAATTATAATTAGATTATATTAAAAAAAAAAAAAAAAAGAGAAAAGAGGAACATATATGGACTCATTATTTGATTTGATATACTCACAGGAAGGTGACCTTTGATGGGGAGGTCACTAACCGGGGGAGATTCATCAACCGGCGCAAAGTTACCCGAGAGATAATGGAGAGGCTTAGAGCTATCATGCATGAATTTGACTATAAGCTTCTCAAGAAAGTCAACAAGCTTTGAAGCCAGTCCTTTGCTGGGCTTAGGATTGATCTCCACAATTGCCGCCCCTGCTCCGCCGCTGTTGGCTGGCTTTCTCTCCATCTCCGTTTTCTCCACCACCATTTTGGCTTTTTTCAGCTCTCCCTCTTTCTGTCTCTAGTCAGTGGACGTGGAGTGGCATAATAATTAAAACAAATAGGTGGAGATAGATACTGAATTTTCGTGTTTTAGTATTATTATTTTTATAATTATCATCCATGTTTTTAAAATTTGATTAATTTAATCAATTTAATTTAATAATTTTTTATTTAAAAAAATAAAAAATAAAAATAAAATAAAAAATATTTTTAGTATAATATTTAATTAAAAAGAGTATAATATACAAAAATTTAAATTTTTTATAAAAGTGATATAATTTAAGTTGAATTAATTTAGACTAATTCATTAATTTTAATTGATTTAATTTTTTTAATTTTTTATCTTTAATTAAACTAAATAGTCGATTGATTTTCTATTTTATTGATCAAATCAATGAAATTGATTTGATTTCAAAAAATATCATTTATAATCAATGCACTTTAAATTAAAATTTTAAGACAATTAAATTGTTTAAATCATGTTATAAGTTATTGAGCTTTGACTTTTATTATTTTTATAAATATTAAATTAGGTGAATAATTTTAAAAAATAATTTAAATAATGAAAAAATTTGCTCTTCATTATTTATTTAGGATTGATTTTTTTAATTACAAAGAAATGATTATTCCCATGGATATGAGGGAAAATAAAATTGTATTCATGTGGAGATGTATTCTAAAATTATTTATTAAATAAAAATAAATAAAATAAACTCAACTAACAAGTTGAATGTTTTATGAGTATTATGGACACTGATTTTATTGGATTTGGAGGTCAAGTGTTATTGGTTTGGTGGTTCATGTACCACGTGGTTTGGTGCTGGGATCGAGAGGTGGAGAATATATATATAACACTAAGTTTATTAAACAGTTATGATTAATTATTTTGTGTGTAACTATATTGCTACAAAGGTGTACAAAATATTCATATATGCTTAATATATATAAGCTTTTTCTATGTATAGTGGTGTAGGCAAGAATTATTTGAACATCACAACCATCTTTGCAGAATTGTAGTCTCCTCTCAACTTTCTCCACGACGAAATTGGTTTAGCACTTTGCTGAAAGGCCCTAATGAGTCATCTAACTTAGCCCAATTCTCGTAAATGGCTGGCCTCCTAAATTTTTAAGTGTTGGACTTGGCTACAATTTCTTGATCTTCTGGATATGTAAATATAATATGGTATGAAATATCAACAATGGTTGGTCTTGTAGCAAATTTTGGCTATAAAGGTCCGTTTTTTTTCTTGGAAGTTCAAAGTCATATTCAACAATCATAATTGCTTGTAAATCTAACTTAGCCTAACTGAAAAACATAGTAAAAAAACTTGGGGTTTTGTGGCATATGGGATGGGAGCAGTATGTGCTGACCTTAATTAAATTCAAGAGTCCTATTTTAACTAACATAACTGACAATTTTGAACATTGATTAACTTCCCAAATCAAGTAACCTTAACCTTTCTTGTTTTCCTTAAATAAGTAGCAAAGTGATGATTTTCATAGTCAGCTCCACTTGCCTATCAGCCCGCAATGCCATGCCCAAATGTTCTGTAGGGGCTTCATTTTTAGGATAGTCCACCATTTGTTTAGTTTCTTCCCCACTAGCTACAGTCATTATCATTTGAAGAGGAAGCCAAAAGTCTCGAGAATTCAAAGTCAATTACCATCTAATGTGAAACATATTCTGATTTCAGTATTCATTTAACCTTCTTTTTTCCCACCATAGGAAATTTCTTTCCGCATTTTCTGGTACTCCTTCCATCTCTTACAAATAGATTTACTTTCCTTTCTTATCTGTTTCAAACTATAATCTATTTTTCTTCTAAAAAGTATCATTAATTCTTTAATTTTCTAATATGCTCCTATTTAAAATGTCTTGTTCTCAACAAGTATGAACTATAATTATTTAATTATAGTTGAAATAACTATCATATTTTAAGTAAGGGTATATTGGAAAAAAATGTAAGGAAAATTAATTATTTTAATTTGTATATAAATAGAAATAAGTCTATCTTCACAAGATTGAAAGAGTATAATTTTAATGGAAATGCAAAGTTATTCTATATTGTCATTTTTGCGTAATTATCATTTTTGCGTAATTAAATTAAAAATATCTTATTATAATTTAAGGTGACAATTCCCAAGTTGATGCACAAATTGAACTCTAAATTATTTTTTTTAAAAAAATAAATGTTCATATTAGAAAATAACCCTAATTCTATAAAATGACATATTGGGTACTTCAAACTTCCTTTAAAATTATTTACATGAAGATAATAGTTAATACTATTGGGATTAAAAATTCTATAGTTAAGTGTATTACATGATATATGAGAACATAAATTTAAATTTTAACAGTTTTTTTTTCTTTTACATTTTTCAAATATAAAACAAAAAAGATAGATAATTTATGGCTAAAGTTAATTGGTATATCAAGACATGAAGAATAGAATTTGTCACAAACATGCAGTTAGGGATGCATTGCAACAAAAAATAATTAAATTTCAAGCAAATGCAACAGAGGTTGCGATACAAAATATTATTTTTGGTTATGTCACAAAGGCACAGAATGGAAGCCTCCTTAGATTGGAAACAAACCAAAGTTGCATCACACACAACACTACGCACTCATACCTCTATTTTGTTTCTCAAACACACCACGCCAACTCTAGTCCTCTTTACTGACATCATGATGATGATGATGATGATGGTCATAATAATAATGTTTTTATACTACTTTTTATAATTTTTATCATTTTAGTTATGCAGTCGAAAGTTTTCACTATAATTTTTATAATTTTTTTACGAATTTGAATTGCAATAGTAAAAAATAACACATTTTCTTATCACTTAACCTCAATATTGATTCACTCCACATCCAAAGCACACGCAAATTCCATTCTCTTACCTTATCACAATCTTACCTTCTCTGGTTTTTCTTACACTGATGGGCTATAGGCTAACTCACCTACAATGGTGCTAATTCCCCTAACTTACTCTACCAAACACATATATTAATCTGCAGTCAGGTTTTTTTTTTTTTTTTTTTTGACATCATCTACATATCATATGTATGCCTAGCTTGTACCTTGTAGTCAACAATTTCTACTAATATTTCATATATATATATATATATATATATATATATATTATATTTATATTTTTAATTTTTATGCCAACCAGGCATCCCAAGGCTATAGATTTAGAGTCACAATTAAGGAGGTATCATGTTGGAATCCACTTGTCAAATATTAGGGGAGTTTTTTTTTTTTTTTTTTTTTCCTTTTATGGATCAATATATCACATTTGTTATGATTGTAAAAGTGTACAAAATTACAAAACAAAGTAAATAAATCAATAATAATATTTTACGTGTTTTAGTATTTTAATAAGAATATATCCACAAATTCTAGCCACTATTATTAGTAATTCGTTATCAATTCCTATACATACAATTGATGATAGGCGAAAATGGAGACCTGGAAAATACGTCAGTGTATCAATTTTCATTAGCTAATAATGGCAGCGTTAATTAGGCAGTAGATTGGGTTAATTCGCAGTCTTTTCTGGGCATAAACTGCATTGTTTATAGGTTCAGGTTGAACTAAAAGTCATCTTTAATTAGTGGGTTTTGGAAATTGGAACTAATTTTTTCCAATGTAAGATATGATGAGCTTCATGAACTTGACTCTACTAATGAGACTTTAGGCCTCATTTAGTTTTAAGCCGAAGATTGCACATATCCTCGTTTGGTTCAAATGTGCATAGTTGATAGGAAATCATTTCTATCTCATTAATTTTTCCTCAGGAGTTTGGATTTAGTAAACATACACGAAAGGCTTCTTACAGAATTATACTTTCTTACGTTAGTTCAATTCCTAATGTAATAAACGAACAAAGTTATTACACCATTATTATTCTTCTCCTTTTTTTTTTTTTTTTTTGCATAAATAACTTTCTGATATGATTGGAGCATGTTTGGTAT
Source organism: Omphalea diandra (assembly GCA_949677035.1). Taxonomy (NCBI): domain Eukaryota; kingdom Viridiplantae; phylum Streptophyta; class Magnoliopsida; order Malpighiales; family Euphorbiaceae; genus Omphalea; species Omphalea diandra. The sequence continues at coordinate 38,769 of CATIWR010177261.1, forward strand.
TGCTATAAAAAAATCTGATTTTGTTTATTAAACTGCCATGCTTTTATACTTCTAAAAATATTTTTAATTATTAATAAAATAGTTTTCAAAATTAATCTTTCTTTTACAAAAATCATTAAAAAATATGTAACCGAAATTGACAATAGCAATTTATTAAACTACCATACTTTTATACTTATAAAAATATTTTTAATTATTAATAAAATAGTTTTCAAAATTAATCTTTCATTTGCAAAAATCATTAAAAAAATATGTAATCCAAAATTGATAATAGCAATTAGAGATGACAATTTTTAATTTGATTCAAAAAGATATGATTCGAAATTGATTTAATCTAACTTATGAGTCAACTTAATTGATTTTATTTAAATTCTTAAAATATTTAAAACTTATTAAAAAATTAAAATTCTTTTTTTTAAAAAACTCAAATTATGAGTAATTAGATCCTATCAAACCTGTAAAATGAATTAATTTTCTTATATTTTGACCTTTCCACAATTTGAAGTGATTCAACTTAAACTAATGATCTAAACTTTATCTCAATTCAAAATTAACTTAATTCCATTTAATCCGATCATTTACCACCTTAATTGCAATGCTAAACTCACCCTTGGTTGTTTTCGGAGTGAATCTTCTTGCAGCAAGATGCTTCTTGAAGTTTCATTCATCAACTTAATAATGTGCTGACTTATATATCTAAATCAATCAAAATCTTTCTAATTTCCTAGTAGTGTGAACAACACTCAAGTGTTAAAACCTTAACTTTACTGTGGCAATTTTTATTTAATTTCATATAAAAAAAGATTGAAAGCTGACCTGATCAAAATATAATGTATCTCAATTTGTAAGCCAATTTGAAAATGACTTGACCTTGAACTAATTTGTAAGTTAATTTGCTTATTCGATCTAAATTATTTTAAATATTTTAAAATTGAAATAATATTTTTTATTATTTTGAAAATTTAAAATTATAAAGGATCTAATCTAACTAAAAAATAACTCAATTTTTTTAATATATTTTGACCCGATGATCCCATCTAACCTAATAACAATCCAATTTAAATCTATCAACTTGATTCAAAATTGACCCGAGCTAATTTGTTTGTCACCTCTACTTGGCTTTGTATCATATGAGAGATCATTCAAAGAAAAAAAAAAACCCATCTTGCAACTCTTCCAATAAAAAAAATGAAACAAAATAGCATTCCTTATTATTATCATTTAAAAAAGAAGAAAATTGGAAAAAAATTTCATATCTAATCTAAAATTAGTTATATAGTTCGTTGGTACATGTATGTGTAAATTATGTTGTACAAATAGAAAGTCAGCCCTTATCGAGACAGAAGAGAAGTCAGCACAGCATTGCTATGTAAGGTAGTATACCACACTTCATGCACAATCGTATTGGTAAACAAGCATGGATACTTAACTAATTTTTTTCCCATTGGTCTAAAGAGTAACTAACTTACCATTTCTTCGCATTTTCTTGATCAATAAGAAGAGAAATTTATTGTAAATAAAAGTCGGCTACCGGCCCAATAATCCTTTCGTCTCAATCTCTTGCATTTCATCCATCAATCCATAGCTCCCCGGCTCATTAAAAAGCATTCTTTAAGCAGCCATTGCTTCTTCAGAAACCATAATTTTCTCTCTCTCTCTCTCTCTCTCGGAAAATGGCAACTCCTACCTATATATATATATGTGAGTGTGCGTGTTTGTGTTGATTTAATGTCATAAAATCTTGGCATATTCAATATCTTCTATTGTCCAAGCAACATTACCATATATTTACATTTGTTTTGTTTCTTCTTCTTAGGAGTGTAAAGTTTAAAGATATAGTGGAAAACAAAATGCACCCACCAAGGAATTTGCTTCTTGCATTCCTCATATCAACCTTCTTCATTTCTTGTTTTGGCACTTACCCAGAAAACCCAATCGCTAATATGCTTGAACATGGCAATAAAAATGGTCAAAGACCTATCTTTTCTGGCTTTTCAAAGCTTACAAGACAGTCAAGCAGTAGTCCAAGTTCACCAAAGATAGTTAATGTGGAAAGTTTTGGAGCTAAAGCTGATGGAAGAGATGACACTAAGGTATGATTTTGATGAATGCCATTGTTTTTAATGTGATTAAATTTTGAGCACTTTTGAGCTCTTCTTTGGTTGGTGTAATACTGGATTGTTTTTTTTTTATTATTTTTTTGTTGGGATTTGGTTAGGCATTCAAGGACGCATGGGAAGCGGCTTGTTCTTCCAAGCAAGGTGCTGTTATTGTTGTACCTAAGAGGAAGATTTATCATCTTAAGCAAATCACATTTTCAGGTCCTTGTCAATCTGATCTTATATTCAAGGTGAGTTTATCTACATATGCAAGCATCTATAACATATGGTACAAATAAAGTCATATAAAATTTGCGTTTTTTTCTTCATGTGTACAAATATGCGGGATAATTTAAATTCGGAAAGAAAAGAATGACACGTTTATTACATATTTGACATTCCAGGTTTATGGAACAATCAAAGCTTCTACTAAGATGAGGGAATATGAAGATGATAGAAGGCATTGGATTGTATTTGATAATGTACAAAATCTGAGAGTTAAAGGTGGTGGCACAATCAATGGCAATGGTAGGATATGGTGGGAAAACTCTTGCAAAATCAACAAAAACAAGGTACTTAATAGATTGATTTCAGTCAATCCTATATACTGTTTACTAATTTTCGTATCAATATTAATTTCTACTATAAAAAACTAATAGTGGGTATTTCTTTTTTCTTCTATTGTTATTCAGCGTTGTGAAGGAGCTCCAACTGTAAGTATAAGATCCTCTTATTTATTTATTTATTCATTGATTATAAAAATCTACAGTATTTTTCCATCTTTCTTTAATTTATCTTCTTTTTTATTCTAAACATCAATATTATCTTGCAGGCTGTCACCTTCTCTGAGTGCAACAATCTGATAGTAGCCAATTTGAGGTTCAGAAATGCACAACAGATGCATCTCACATTTCAAAAATGCGTTAATGTTAGAGCTCTAAATCTCATGGTGACTGCACCAGGAAATAGCCCCAATACTGATGGCATTCATGTCACTGGCACCCAAAACATTCGGATAAGAAATTCCATTATAAGAACAGGTGTATAATCCAACAAAATTTGATGTCAAATTAATAGTAAAATAATTAAGTGCCTATTGACAGCGCTTAAAATCATAAAAAAAAAATTCAAAACTTTCGATCTTTAAGAATAAAAGTTTCATTTAAATTTCTTTCTAACTTCTTGTTGTGTATGTATATGTATTTTCTGAAGGTGATGATTGTATATCAATAGTAAGCGGATCCAAAAATGTTGAAGCCACGGATATAATATGTGGACCCGGACACGGCATAAGGTTTTTTCAATTTTCAACTCTTAGCTAGCCAACTTTGTACCTAATCAATCTCAACTATACCATTTCTACTCTGCACATGGTTTGGTTAGATATGATTTTCCTCACCATGTTTGACTCTAAAATTTTTGTATGTTGTTTTTGCAGTATTGGTAGCCTAGGAGCTGACAATTCAGAAGCTGAAGTTTCAAATGTGTTAGTTAATAGAGCAACATTTTCAGGAACTACTAATGGGGCTAGAATTAAGACTTGGCAGGTGAGACCCATTTTGCAAATTTCTTGTTTGGTGTACTTTACAACTTTGAGATGGCAACTTGAATTTAAAATCATGTTTGGTGACAAATAAGGTGTTTAGATCATGAGTGTATTTAATTTAGATAGTTATTTGTTAATGTATTTTTAAAATCAATTATATTATATCGTATTTAGAATAAACAGATTCTTATTTTATCATATTTAAATTTTTCTTAATTTTGAATCATAAATTAATAATATACCTTGTCAACCTTTAGCTTTTCGGTTATTCAAGATTCAACCTTTTATTCTTTATCACATCGTGAAAATGACAACTTTGATTCTTAAAGCCAATTCGGTTGGTGTTCATCTAATCCTTTTGAAAAAGTTGTTACAACTTTGTGGATGCCTAAATTAAAGCCGCATGGCCAGCAACCAGGACGAAGTAAGCAGTCATGAACCTAAAAGACACAGACAAAGTAGGCTTTGTAAGGATTAAGGAATTCGGATCCTGGCAATTGATTATTTAGAATTTTTCTTAAAACCATGGAAATTCAAAAGAAGAAAAACGGTTGCTGATTCTTTAACTGTCAACGCCATCTTTGACTGATAGTGGAAATGTAACTGATTTTTTGTCCTTTCTTAAAAAACAAAATTGAAAATAGAGGTTATTTTCAATTATTGTTAGGTTAAATTTTCTAACTTAGTTAGCGAAGGATATTGTGCTTGACAAATATAACTTATACATTATTATATTACAACGTCATAATTAATATAATTAAGTATTTAGCTAATAATTTATCAGTGTATTATTATTTATCTCTTTGAATGATTTTATTTTGATAAAATATTGAAAATAATGATACAAGTTACCACAAGCAATTAATAAATTATACAGAAACAGAATTGTAATTTAATAATGTATATGTGTCATCATAGAATTAATCTATAAAAATAAATCTCTTTAATTTATGTATTTGATATAAATGTGCATGTTTAAGTTATATGACATGTTTAATTTTGTTGATTTGCAGGGAGGGTCAGGATACGCCAAAAACATAGTGTTTCAAAATATTTTAATGAAAAATGTGACTAACCCTATAATTATTGACCAAAACTATTGTGATCAAGATGATCCTTGCCCACAACAGGTAATTAGTACCCTCTTTTTTTTTTTTTTTTTGAAAATTAAAATAAACAAAACCATATTTTCCATCTAAATTTTTCTTTAACATCATTAGTGTTTTCATGTTCTGATGGCAGAAATCTGCTGTACAAGTAAGCAATGTGGCATATAGAAATATAAAAGGAACAAGTGCTTCAGAATTGGCGGTGAAATTTGATTGCAGCAAGACATACCCTTGTGAAGGAATAGTGCTACAAGATATCACTTTGGGAACTGAAGAAGAAGAAAATGCCAAAGCTTTATGTCTTAACGTCGAGTTGGCCCATAGAGGAAAGGTTTCCCCTCAGTGCTATTGAGAGTGGAAAATGAACATCCATCCTTGTTCTGTAATGACTGGATTTTTAGCTTTATTTTTAGTCATATCCTTTTTGTTAGAAATAAGGATAGAACAAAACTGTCACTGTAAATAAAATATCATTAATATAGTTTATGTTATTAACTTTTCTTTTGTTCACAATTGTTTTCTTAAACTATTACAAATTTATTTTTTTTTGAAGAATTCTTGCCTATATCAACTACACGTACACTAAAAATTTTATATTATACTATGATAAATTTTATTATAGACTATATAAGTGTTGATATACATTTATTTTCCTTGCCTATCAATAGATTATTGAATAAATTTGGTGCACATGCATACATTTTTCTCACATTTACAAAGAATCCAGTGTTTTAAAGATTTAATAACTCTTTGAAATATGTATACATGAAAAATACATTATTTTCATGTCCAATGAATAACAAATATATCTCACGCAACAAATATAACTCTCTGGGTTAAGGATATGAATATCTAAAAACTAAGAGATAATAACAAATATATCTCATGCACAAATGGTTTACAAAAATCCTACTTTGTAACAATAAATTATAAATATACGTTTCCCAATCAACTCTATACAAAAAGGAATTGCAGATTTATTACATAAAAATTAAGAGATAATCTTCTTGTGTTGACTAATTGGATTCATCAAGTTAAGAAATAACGTTTCCAAATCGAATTTCTACCATTATCGATTTTTCTTCTCAAACATGAATTTTTTTTATCAGTTTTATTTACGTTTCTTGATGGATCAATCATTCTCAAGTTTATTCTCATTTCTTGATGAATCAAAATCAATAAAAAATATATTCATCGTCGCACACAATTGCAGATTTGTAAATTTATTTAGAGAAAGAAAATTTTTCACGATATATATTTCTCACTCTAAAAACAATTTTAATATGATTTCATTGTTTATTTTATTGTTTAGAATAAAAAATCATGCGTTTTGATATATTGTGGATGACAAAACAATTAAAAATAAATATATTTGAGTTTAAAACCAGTTACAAAAGAGAGAAAAAATCAAATTATTGGAGGTTGAATATGATATTTGCGTTTAATTCTTTTTATACCGTAAAATGTTTATAAATGGTTTATTATTGATTTACAAATGATTTATTTTAGATTTATTTTTGAGACAATATTTTCATTTTAGTTCTTCTTATATCGTAAATGTTTACAAATAGTTTATTATTAATTTATTACTAGTTTACAAATAATTTATTTTAGTTGACGTTTAGTTTAGTCAAACCATCGATAAAATAAAAGAAATAGAAAAACAATTAGAAATTAGGATCATCTTCAACCTCTAACTAAACATGATTTTTTTTTTTATAACAACATCAAGTCAAATATATTTATACACAATAAAATTTTTATTTTTATTTTATTTACTTTTATTTTTGGTATGTCAATTCAAAATTTTTAAAAAATAAATAAAAAACAGTTTTTAAGAAAATGTTTATTTTAGGTTTATTTTGAGTTTTTTTTTTTCTGTTTATACAACCATCGACAAATAAAAGAAAAAAATTAAGACGTAGACATCATGTTTAATCTCTATCAAACATGATTTTTTCTCTCTTCATTGCTTATTTTTAGTTCAAAATGTTCATATGCTAACTATTTTTCATCTAAAATGTATAAAAGAAGAAGAAGAACAATTATAATTTAACATCATCTTTAACATCTAACAAACACAATTTTTTTTATAGCAGCATCAAGTAAAATATATTTATGCACAGTAAAATATTTATTTTATTTTATTTACTTTTATTTTAGCTTTATCAATTCAATATTTTTAAAAAATAAATAAATAACAGTTTCCAGGAAATGATGTTTATTTTAGATTTATTTTTTGTTTATGCAACACCGATAAACAAAAAAAAGAACAATAATTAGGACGTAGATATCATATTCAACCTCTAACAAATACAATTTTCTCTCTTTGTATGAATGATTTTTAGGTCAAAAAATATTCATTTGCTAATTATTTTTCATCTAAAATGCATAAAAGAAGAAGAATAGCAATTAGAATTTAGTATCATCTTCAACCTCTAATAAAATACAAAATGTTTAGTCTTAATTTATTTACTTTTATTTTAGATCTATCAGTTCAAATTTTTTTAAAAAATAAATAAAGAAAACTGTTTTCAGGAAAATATTTTATTTTAGGTTTATTTTTTATTTATGCAGTCATCGATAAACAAAAAAAAAAAGAAAAGAACAACTAGAACGTAAACATTATTTTCAACTCCTAACAAATATGATTTTCTCTTTTTTCATAATTGTTTTTAGTTTAAAAATATTCATTTGTTAACTATTTTTCATCTAAAATGTATAAAAACTCATTATTATTTATTTTAAACTACAATAAAAGTAAAAACAACTATTCAATCTTAAAAAACAAAAACCTACATGTATTGCTATTTTTTAAAGAGAGAAAAAGGAGAAACACGACATTATCATTACCGTTTATCTCATTATCATTCAAATCATTCATCCTATTATAGTTTCTTATCTCTAAATCAACAAAACATATTTAAATTTATTCAAATCAACCTTTTCTTCTTTTTCATTTTTTTTACAGAGATATAATGAGTGGAAGAGATAAAGAATTATGTCGTTGTTGTCGTCTTTTTCTTCTTCTTCTTTATTCCTCCTTTATTTTTTCTTTTTTCTTCTTCATGTAAAAAAGTAAAGAACAATTTTTTTTTATCTTATATCAATTGTAACTATACAAAAGCATACAAAACTAAAGAATAAAAATTGAGAGCATAGAAAAATAAAATCTCTTAGACAAAAATGTCTTTTTCAAACATACATGATATAAATGTTTTTATAAATTTATATATAAAAAAAAAAAGAGGGTGCATCATTTCGACAATTTATATCCTAGAACCCTGTCCATATGATAATATGGACTAGGGGTCCTAACACATGTAATGGATGATGTGCGCAAGCTGTTTAATTTTTTTCTGATTTCATTTTTTTTTATAGATGAGATTGTTATGTGTTTTTATATGTTATATATAATTATATCATATTTATTATAATTATATAATTTATATTATTATTATATATATAATTTATATTATTATATAATTTTATAATTATAATGATATTTTTTTTTATAAATATTGTTGTTACTCTATGTACATTGCTTTTGGTTGAGATACATTGTTCAAACATTTAGATACATTTGTAATATGCTCAAGGTACATTCATTTGAGTATATTTGTGTTTGTATTACATGAACATTCATTTAGAATTACAACACATAACTTTTTGATATGAAAGTATATTAATATTATAAAAAAGATATACAAACTTTGTACTGTAAGTCCATTAGTGTTTTATTATAGGTGCATTATTTCTAATTTCAGGTATGTTGTTATTACTCTAGATACATTTTTTTTTTTATTGAAGATACGTTGTCGTTGATTTATAAGTTTTTTTTTTGTTTTGATATTGGTATTTATCTTAAAATTTTAAATTATCATATATTCATTTATTTTTAAAATTTTAACTTGTTTAATTTTTATATAAAAATAAAATAAAATAAATAACAATAGAAAATTTGAATTTGAATTAGCTAAATATTGCATTAATTTATTTTTATTATAATAATAAACAGAAAAATTTTAAAAAACAAAAAACAAAAAAGAGAAAAAAAAAAGAATTTAGGTGGTAAAAGAATTGGCTTGTTTTTGGAAAGAGAGAGACGTGTGACAAATATATATTTTTTGAGTGAAACGGTATGTATTGGGTTGGAGCTCTTGGTATATGCCGGATACGGGTCCAGAATATACGTATCTCATCATATCATTATCTCATTAACTTTGGATTGTTATATCATGAACTCCTGTCTATATAGTAATATGAACCAGAGATCCATGACACGTACAAAATAAAAAAATAAAAGGGACACGTGCAGTAGGTCTCAACAGTCCATACCCAACAGATAACTTTTAACCTTTTTTTATTTATTTTTTTCATTTTTTTTATAAATGAGATTTTTATGTGTTTTTATATATTATATATAATTATATTAATATGTAATTATTTTATATTATTTAATTATATTATATCATTATAATTATAAAATTTATGTATTATATATGATTATATCAAAATATTATATATAATTTATATTTTTATATTAATTAATTTATATTATTACAGTATTATATTAAAAATTATATTAATATAATATTAAATATTATATTAGATTAATTAATATTTAATATTATTAAATGAATTTTATGGTTTTTGGTGGTTCATTTCTTATATGATGTGGGTTGATTAGTTTAAATATACAGATTCATTTTTTGTGAATCGTACATTCATTTGGTACGAATAGTAAATTTATTATCAGTAAATTATAAGTTTATTTTTTGTATACTGTAGGTTTATTTTTATAAATTATAGGTTCACTTTAGTATAAAGTTTAAATTAATTATCAGTAAATTGTATATTCATTTTTTATAAACTGTAGTTCATTTTTTGTAAATTGTAGATTAATTTAATATAAATTATAGATTAATTATCAGTAAATTGTAGGTTCATTTTTTGTAAACTATAAGTTCATTTAATATAAATTATAAATTCATTATCAATAAACTGTAAATTCATTTTTTGTAAACAGTAGGTTCATTTTTTTATAATCTATAAGTTCATTTTGGTATAAATTTTAGCTTTATTATCAGTAAACTGTATGTTCATTTTTTATAAACTGTAGGTTCGTTTTTTGTAAACTGTATGTTCATTTTTTGTAAACTGTAGGTTCGTTTTTTGTAAACTATATGTTCATTTTTTCAAAATATATGTTCATTTGGTATAAATTGTAAATTTATTATCAATAAATTATAGGTTCATTTTTTTTGTAAATTATACATTCATTTTTTATATTTATATATTTTGATATTTTCAATTTATTTTATAATATTAAAATCAATAAATATGTAGTTTATACTAGGTTTTTGTGCAAAAATAAGTCTATTTTTTTAAACATATGAAATAATAATAGTAATGTCAATATAATTAAAAATAAAAAAAATATATAAAAGTATAAATATGCATATTTAAATTAAAAAAAATTAAGTTTGTTAAAAAATATAAACAAAACAGTAATATTTAAAGTAAAAAAAGTTTATTAAAAGAAATAAATTAGTAATTACGAAAGAAATTTCCGTATTTACTATTGTCACATATGTTATGAATCTCTAATCTATAAAAGAATTGTGGACGGGTCCATGCATTGGGCTTTTTATCAGAAAACTTCATTCACATCAATGTAATAGAAACTAATTTATTAACTTACGACATTGCCATAGTCTGAAGAAACAGGTTCAATTATTTGGATTGGGTTGGAAAACAATCACTCCTTATCCATTCCCTGGTTTTACCTTGAGGCCCGTTAGGCCTGATTATCTTCCTCTAAATATGCAAAGGCCATGACATTTTTGTGTATCATTTTCATTTGTCCCACATTCCACAAAGTGAAACAATCCAAAATCCTAATAACCACATGTTCTTTAAATATTTTTTTATATGCATTAGTGAATGATTGATGCTCATTTATAAAATTATAAATGAATAAAATTTTTGATTAAATTCATGTGAAATAAAATGTTTTATTAGCAGAAAAATTACACAATTATCTTTTTCAATTGTGTGTCTATTGAATAGATTACTGAATAGCTCTAGATTAAAAAGTTATGTCTCACATTGCTATTGAAAAAAAATTGATTTTAAAATAAAAATTATAAGAGGTTTTCTTTTTTAAGTAATTTATAGATTTTTTTTATATCAGTTTTGTCAGTAAAAAATAATTATAAAAGAAGTTAATATTAAAAAATTTTGCCAATAACAATTTTTTACTCACAAAACTCATTAAAAAATTTGCAATCATTTAAAAAAGAAAATCTATTCTAATTTTTAGCTCAAATTCAGATTTTTTCAATAGCAATGCTAGACTCTTAATCTCTTCCAAATTTGAATCTATATTTTAACTATATTGAACAAATAATATATATATTCTAAGGTTTTTTGAATAAATGTTTTTTTTTCTGCTAAAATAGCAATCTTTAATTAAATTAAAGATAAATAAAAACTGTTATGTAATGGAAAATATGTTCCTTTACATATGTCTTAATTAATAATGATCATAAGTTAAATATGTAATTAGTGCTTATGCATATGTTAGTTAGTATTATTATTATTTGTTTAAATACACACTTCATGGAATCCGAGTTGATGAAGACAACTTAACTAATAGCTTTTGTTTACTTTGAATCTTGTTACAAAGTATAATAATTTCTACGTAAAACCCTAACTAACATGAAAAACATATTTAAGAAAGAACTACTAAATACTGGTCCACTACTTTAATTGCATTGATGCTATAATATTTATTCACATTAGAAAAACATCATACAAGTTCTTCTTAGTCAAAGATGGATATATGAACTTTTGGCAAGCAATGAATAAAATATATATTTAGGGTAATTTTAGGGAGAGAATAAGACAAAAGAAGATTGTAACCACAACTATAGGCTTGGAAGTGAGTGAACAAACAAATGGACAAGGCAACTCCATTAATTGAAGAGGTAATCTTTCCAAACTTCCTCTTTGCCCATCTCCATTCCATACCTACCTAAAATTATATAAACAAATGAAAAGAGCATAACTTAATTATGATATATGGAGGAAGCATTTGTTACAAGCTCAATTAAAAAGAGAAGTTATATAAAATATATAGATATTTTAATTTTAACTACATTTCATGTCAAATTGAATATATCTGATAAATTATCATATATATATATATATATATATTATGTGCTAAATTTTAAAAAATTAACATATTTATATCTATATTATATAGTATTTATGTCATAATATTCTTGTTGGAGCAATATAGAAGTTAAATGTGTTTACAATCACATAAGTTAAACATAATAATGTGGACTTACAATAAAGAGCAACATCAAAATTATCTAATTATTAATTAAGTTGAAAATCATACTGAGGATTGTCTTGCAAGGCTGCTTATAATTATAATTGTTAGAATTGTATTATTCTCAGTTTAAATTATGATTTTATTCAGTTTTTATTCTAATAATTTTTATTTATTGATATTTGTGAGATTTAAATTTTAATGAAATTGTTTAAAATAATATACACAACTCACCCAAATTATTGGTATGTGGTTGTAATTCTCAAATCAGATACTGAACTTTGCTTGAAAATAGTTGTGGTTGAACTAATTTAAAGTCTAATAATTAATTAATTGCAAGAACAAACTTACATAATACTTTATTAATTTATCTTAATTCTGACTAACAAGCCTAAGTGTGAGTTGAATGTTTTATGAAAATATATATAAATAGGGAGAGTAGGTGGGAAATGATTTCTAAAATAAAATCAGCAATATTAATTATATTGATAAAATCAAAACAAGATTTTTTAGGCAGGAATTTCAAATTAATATAAGGTTTGTGATCCAAAGTTTATGCACTATGTATTGAAGATGGATTAATATGTCAATGAGAATTTACTATTTTAATGGTTTAATATAGAACTTTTTGGATCATAGTTAATATATATTAATAAATAAGAATTATTCAATCATGAGAATTTTAAAAAATTAAATTAATAGTCTTGGTTTGGTCCACTGTAATCAATCATAAACTAAATTAATTACAGCAATTTCATCTGAAAGGTCTATATCTCTGACAATAAAAAAGAAAACCCAATAAACTCCTCCATCTTTTCTTAATGATAATTGAATTTGTTCCTAATATTAAAAAAATAAAATAAAAGCTTATTGTTTTAGTAATATTGATGAGGTCAGACCACTCATTATCTTATGAAAATTTTCAGTTAAGAACCAATATGAAATCAATAATCATGTATAGGAAGACCACGAAACATGCAATGCAAGATATATAGTATCATTATGATAACATAATATATGAGACAAAATGGATCATTTAAATCTATGTGAGATTTTAATGAAAAAAATCTTGAGTTGAACTTTTTGCTCAACATATTTTAACACAGCTACTGGATTATTTGATTTGGTTGGTGGTGTGATAGCTCATATTCTTGCAAGTTTGATTGTCTGAATGGTCAAATTTGTAGAAGTCCTCCTATTGCATATATATATATATATATATATATATATATATATATATATATATATTGGATTTGATTACCGACGATATTTCAAATTTGCAATCTTTCAGTACTGAAAATAACTCCAACATTACTAAATAAAGACTCATTGATAACATAAGAAAAGCGACAACCTAATACTATAGTAAAACTAACATAAAATAATTTAAATATGTTAACAATGTAAGTTTGCTCTCTTAAACTAGCAGTAAAAATGAAATTATCTAAAACTTTATGTGTGGGGAGTCAATGTATAAAATTTCTTGAAATCTAAAGTTATGTTTGGTATGATTTAATCAAATGTGATGTAATTAAAAAAAAATTTAGTTTAATAGTTTAATTGAGTTTGTAGTTGATTACGTTTCATTATAATTGATTACATCGTACCAAATGTAGACTAAGGTATTTGTTGAGAAGGGGTTAAAGTATTTGCCCCTAAAAAACTATTTTTTTTAGTTTGACAGCTAGGACTTTGAACAATGGGGATGGAGGGACCTGAAAGTCATTGTGAGCCTAATAAAAATTACCTTCCTACTATAGGTAAGGGTTGTAACCTTCACACTCATCTTATTTATTTTACCCACAAATTTGTTGAGAGAGAGGACAACAAAACTCCAAAAGGATGAAAGCAAAGCATAAAGTCAGATGGACACAGAAGGAAAGACAAAGGGTAATGGTATTTTCTAAAATTCAACACAGGTTCTTAAATACTTGTTGGAGAGGGATGGTTTGCAAGAGATAGGAAGATAAAAGGACAGATGGAGATGGGCACTTGTTAGGCTCCTCTCCAACACCAACTCCTTGCTTAAGCAGCCAAAAAGAGAAAAAGAAAAAGAAGGGTTAGGGATAAAGTTTGTGAGATCTTCAAAGGCCAAGGGTGTCTCCTGCTTCTATCTCACTTTCATTATCCTCCTTTGTGCCTCTTCTGCACTTTCTCTACCTCTCCTATATTATCTTTCTTAAACAGTCTTCTCAGAACAATGGAAGGAGAAAAAGGAACATCTTCAACAAGTGAAAAGACAAGTAGGTTTAAGAGTATATGTGTCTTTTGTGGTAGTAGAGCTGGATACAAGTCTTCATTTAGGGATGCTGCTCTTCAACTTGGTGAAGAGCTGGTAATATTTACTTCATAACGTATATATTAGATTCAAGAGATTCCTAGTATGTATGTGTGTGTGTGTATATATATATATATACACACACGTATTATTTTTGTTTCATATTTTCATCCCACACAAACACTATGTAAATGCATATCCTTCATAAGAGCTTTTACATGTTCTCTTTAACTGATGATTCAGTTCTTGTTATCAGGTTAAGAAAAAGATTGATTTGGTCTACGGTGGGGGAAGTGTAGGTCTTATGGGTTTGATCTCACAAACGGTGTATGATGGAGGTTGCCGTGTTCTTGGGTATATATATATACACTTTTATCTCTTTGTTTTGTTTTGTTTTTTTTTTTTTTTGTTGCTATTAGAAAACTGACAAATTGACATGTTATGCTTGTGTAGAGTGATTCCTAAGGCTCTTATGCCTCATGAGGTACTATTCCATCCCCAATATCATGCTATGTTTTTGTATCAAAGAAAACACTTATTAAGTGATTCAAACCAAGGCTCAACTTGCCAGATATCAGGAGAAACCAGAGGAGAAATGATAACTGTTGCAGATATGCACCAAAGAAAGGCAGAAATGGCTAGACATGCAGATGCTTTCATAGCACTTCCTGGTACACATAAGTTTCCCTTCAAAGACAATCAAACATGCATAAACATACCTAAATAATATCATCTTTAAATCAAATTGTGTAATTCGCTAAGGTGGTTATGGAACCCTGGAAGAATTGATGGAGATAATTGCCTGGTCTCAGCTAGGAATTCATGATAAACCAGTAAGATGAATCTTTTTAACTTTTATTTGTCTTCATAAGTTCTTCCAGAATGCAAACGTTGATAATTTTTCTTCTTTTTTAAAATTTTTCTTGATGTTGAGTTTTGTAACAGGTGGGATTGTTAAATGTAGAAGGATATTATAACAGCTTGCTTGCCTTGTTTGATAAAGGCGTTGAAGAAGGATTTATAAAAGATACTGCAAGGCATATAGTAGTTATATCAGATACAGCAGCAGAGCTTATTTATAAAATGGAGGTACATAGACAGACTTACACACCCACATGAATGTGCTTGCATATTATAGCGTGTGCGCGTGCTTGCATATATATATTAGGGTTGTTTGCTAAATTATGGAAGAGGATAACTCAACAAAGTTACAGAAAGAAGTAGGTGATGATTTGTAATTGCTCTCATCGTTATATTACATATTACAGGAGTATACACCAGTCCATGACAAGGTAGCACCAAGACAAAGTTGGGAAGTGGACTAATTATAAGAGTCTACCACAAGTGGGGAAACCGAAGGACCTTAGATCATAAGAAGCCATCTGTACAGCTATATAATCATATAAAATATATATGAGTTGGTACAATTCCATTTTAATCAGAAAGAAAAGACAGCCAAAGATAACCCAATCTCTTTCTGTCTAAGGACCCCATATCTTAATCACCCCCATCTGTATATTTATGATGACATGTATTCTCTGGTTCCTTTTAACTCAATTGAATTGTAAGAGATTCTCACTATCTTTCTCTCATTTAGGCATTGACCATGTCAAAAAAGCATACAATAGTGACACGGAACAAGGCAGGGGTGGTGGGGAAAGATGGTTGCTCTTTTATGGCATTATCTTTTCTTTTATATATAGATGATTGAGAATAGAGATGGTAAGAGGGGGCAAAGAAGCTTTTTGTTTGTCCACTTTCTTTTATTTTCATTAGTGTGGGGCAAACAGTTTATTAGATTCTGATGTGTAGAGTGCGGATTGGAGCTTGTGGATTCTGGCTTGATCTTGATTGTTCACCTACTCCCTGTGGATTGGCCCCATAACAACATAACACATAAATTGATTCTTTTGTTGCTTAAGTGCCCTTTTCAACTCTAATTGTGTCATACCAACATAATTTGAGAACAATTATATAGAAGCCTAAGTCTTATTGCTAAGTAACTGAAAAATTGAATCCACAGGAGCACACGTGAAGCATAAATGATGGGGACAGAAGTAGACAAGATGACTATGAGTTAATTTCCAACTTATATTTATGACGCATATAATACTCCCTAAAAGTAAACCCTGCCTATAATTTATCTTTATTTACTTTTGCATGCTTTTGAAAATGTGACTGAATATTCATAAAGGCAATTTGCTATATGGAAAGAGTTTATTGGACAAGGATTTGCACATGAAGATATGAAGATTTTATTGCCATATGATTAAATTTTTTTTTTGCTTTCACTTCTATTATATTGAGATACAAGGTTCAATAATATAGACATCTCTGGGTTTGAGTTTAGATTGTGTCACACATTTTTGGGATGTTATGAAGGTATATAGATAGTTCAATGTATGCATATATAAGTGTTCTGTTCATGGATTCACCTAGGTTTTAGATGAAAGGTCATAAGTCTTCTCTCTCACAAGCATATGAGTTCCGTTTAGTGAACATAAAACTTGTACAAAATAAAAGATTATAATACAGATGCTTATCTACGAAATTTTGGTATGAACTTCCTTCCTTTGTATATTGCAAACAAAGTGAAAACATATTTTAACACCAATATAACCAGAACCATGTTTTAGTACTATAAAGTTTTGATGGATCACATTAGCTCAGCTGGCTGGAATTCATTAGATTACTAAGTTGGAATATTGGATTACTTGATATGGTTTTTTATTTTTATTTTTATTTTTTTGGTGTCATTTATTGGTGGTTCTCTACATATATATGTTTGTTGTTATATTAGATCAACTTTTTATTCGCATAGATTTTTCCGTGTTTTGACATTGTAATTGTAAGATATTACAAGTCAACTTGGCATAAATTACATTAAAAATTTAGAAATTTTTATATAACTATTTAACCACCAAATAATAAAAAATTTGGCATGTGAGCAAAGTAGGTTGTCATTGATTTATCCCTGCATGATAACAATTTTACAGTGTCGTAATAGTACATAAAAGAATTTCCAATGAAATTGACATCCCTAGCTCAATTAAAGAAAGATCATTTGCCCTAAGACTAGAAGATATACAAGAAAAAGAAAATCTCTCCTTTCTATTCCAACAGCAAAATTAAAACTTCAAAAAAAAAAAAAAAAGAAAAAAAATATGACAGAACTTGCTAATTAGATTCAGAGCAGCCCCTCCAAAAGCTATACAAAGAAGAAGCCCTTCTCTTGCTATGCAAGGACAATAATTATTCCGTTGAAAAACAAGAAAGGGCACATCTGCCTATTCGTGGGAAGCCATAACAGGACAGACAGCTACTCCAATACCATTACCAAGTTTAATTGCTGCCACATTGCAAAACACATGGCGTGCAATTATCGGTTTATTAAAACCCTACCCCCACTCCACCTCACAATCAAATAATTAAATAAATAAAAAGAAAAAGAAAACAAGACAACAAAACAGAAACAAAGGAAAAAGATTAGCGGGTGGAAATTGCCCATAGTAACGTCCAGTCAAGCAAATGAGACCACAAATGCTTTGTTTTTCCTCGAATATATTGCATAAAACTCCACTCATACTCATCTTTGAATACGAAAGCTATTGCAGGAAAAATCTGCTCATATCCCGCCATTGATATTCACTTGAAGGCAAGATGGAGGGACGAGAATAAAAAATTTCTACTTCCTCCACTATATCTCTTAGAATTGGACAAATGGCCAACCATGCTAAATTGGTTAGCACCTTTTTTCTTTTTTCTTAATGTAGAAAAATAAACAGGGTATTAGTTATTCCACTTGAAGCTGGGGATGAAGATAAAAATTTGGTTACAACCAGTAACCATAAATATGAATGTTTCTGTCGTTTCAACCACTTTTTTTTCCCTCTCTTTTTCTTATCAATTTGGATGTAACAAGGCAACCCAGACCGATAATCCATTATCTAATGACCAAATCAATCCATAACTACATCCAATATTCAACCATGATTAATTCTTTAACTTGTATCAACAACAAAAACTAATTCAACATCACCGTAAATAGTCGCCAATCATGGAGAAGCTTAAGTGTATAAACCATAAATTCTCCAAGTGTATTTTGAACTTGCACCTCCACTTCTCCTTCCGCTAGTTGCACTTTTGTTTAATGAAATAGCATCTCCTCCTGCTCTAGTTGCAACTCTCAGTGTACTTTGCTTATCATTTGAAACTTTGCTTCTCCCTCAATTTCTACATTTGTCACTTGGCCTAGCACTTTCTATATCCTCCTTTAGTTCTATGGCATATAAAATCGATAAGAATTGAAAAAAAAAATGACCATAATTCAAAATCTAATCAAACTGCTGGGTTTCTTTGGTCAATCCAAAGGCTGAGGGAACCAAGATTTCGATACTTGTATGCATATAATTCAACAAACTCTACTCTATTTCTTTAGCTAGTGCCCAGCCACAAATGCTAAACCCTAAGATAAATGCATAAACTGAATTTCCTTTTAGCAAAATTGTTGGATGTCCCTTGATTGCCTATGTTCATAAACTGGAAGAATGCCACAGAGAAAAACCACATTTTCCAGCTACCATAATTGTCTCCTTATTTGAGACCTTTGAAAATAAGTCTTAAAGTCTATCACTACATGCTTTTACCCTCAAGGAAAAGGGTAGTTGTCAAAGATAATGATAATGGAAGCTGATGTAAAGCAAGTCCAACAATAACATGTTATGAAAAGTTATGTAAATACTTTCCTCTTTGGCATCGCTCTAGTCATGGCTAAATATACATAATATCAACTGCCCTATAGGCCAGTAGATTTGATGGAGAGGACAACCTAGCAACAACCAAATAGAATCTTCCTAAAGCAAACAATAACTATCCAAGCTGAAGACTAGGGATCCTCAAAAGCAAGGACAATACTATGAATTAAAAAACAGCAGAAGAATTTATCTAATAAATACAATTATTTTAATTTAGAATGATTATTTTCATAGACCATGTGAATGTACATGCTTATTCTCATAGACCATGTGAATGTACACGCGCACATAAACAACTCCGCTTTTAGTGCCCCATGAATACAAATAATGTAGATGATCCTGGTGGAAATGCCAAGAAATTTAAACAGTTTCAAATGTTAAGACTTACTGCTAGAAACATGATCCACATAAAGATAACCATAATTGCCGAATGAATAACTTACAGCTTCATATAAAGACAAAGACAAAAAAGCATATGCTAAAAGGTTAGAGCTAACTCGTCCACTACACTAATACATAACAACTGTTTGGCGAATTCTCTTTTTTCCTGAGTTGACAAATTAGTCAATCTATGGTTTGTTCGATTATAACCACCTATTATAATACAAATAGGAATAGACAAAAAAAATGACAACTCACTTGTATGAAAAGTGTCAGAAGCATTTCCGGTGAACAACAGATGGTCCAGCTTCATCATAATCCCCCTTGGTAACATGCTGATTTTGAGGGAACACAACTTTAGCAAGAATTGCACCTCCCACCCATGCCGTATACTGTGTTAATTCAGCGGGCATATATTCTGGGGGCTGCAATGAACCAAAAAGAAAAATGAGAATCAGGTGCACTATTTCTCATCAGGATATATTTATTTATTCAATATTCCAAAAAAAAAAAAAAAAGCTACAACATATTCATATAATGGGAACTGGGACAAAAATATAAAATGCAAGCAGCAGATAGAACACATGGGATACAGAAAATTCCGAAGTATTTAACAATTGTTTGTGCAACGGAAAGCAGGAAGGCAATCAGGTGAATAAAGTGATACCATCACACATCTTACGATTGACTCATGCCAAAGCCACCGTCAATAAAGGCCATCAGAATAAATAATATCCCCAAAGTCAACAAAATAAATCTTTGGAAGGACTTAATAATAATGTTAAAGTCATAATTTAGATTGCCTTTACAAGTGAAGGACGAATAGATGATGAGCACAGGCTAGCTTCCTTCTGGAACCTATCTTCAAAACCTGCAGCAGACAGCAGTATAACAAACTATTATTACCTGAACCAATTCTTCCTTTTTAAGTACCTAATTTAGAGAAGAAAAAAATGACAAAGACATCCATTATTAGGCAACTAGATTTACAGCAGAAACATGGATCAACATCAAAGTTGAATCTCATGTCACTAAATTTTAAAAATATGAACATACGAGGCATAGAAGTTATGCCGCCACATAGTACAGTATTTTCCAGCAGCTGCCGGTGGTTTTCAGAAGAAACTGTTGAAATACTACGAACAAGTTGCTCAACAATTCCAGGTGCCTCCAAACCTAATATAGATGGCTGGAACAAAGCCTCACCAACGGTATATCTTTCTCTTCCAATTTTTATCACCTGACACCACCGTTGAAGCTATATTAAGAATCCTAACTTCCATAGAAAACATAAATTTATCAAGGCCAAAGGAACTCTAAGCAAGGTCCACAAAGCACAAAATCAAGGCTAAAATTTCAACACCATTACATAAAAAAATAGGTACTCCTTTGGCAATGACTTAATGCCAAACTACATTCATAAAGCAAAAGTATTTTATAAACTATATTCATTAAACAGATAATAGAAAAAAAATGGAATATCCTATAATGGGAATCTAGCATCAAGACAGCGATGTTTTTGGGTTGATTGGATCAGCCATTAAACGATTCAAATTCAGATCAAGAATACCACCTAGAACCAAACATGGTCGAGATCTCAAGGATTCTTTTGGCCTATGTGTCAATTAATGAACTGGAAAGAGCTATATATTAGCCCGGCCAACTGGGAAAAATATGAAAATTATTAAAAAAAATATGGCGAAGTAGAAGCTTGAACACAGATCAAATGACTAGACCTATAGAACCACAGGGTTGGATCATGTTTGTTGTTATCTTAACTATTCATACATTATTCTTGCAGCAGTCAAGTTGAAGACAACTTGACCACATAAAAATAATTCACATATGCTTATTTACTTTTATATTTGTTTGCATAATCTTTACATCATGGTTCATGCGCAGGTTCACCGCAGTTGAACCTTTGATGCTGGCTCTCTTCTGTTTAAGGTTCAATTTCTGGGTCAATTTTCTGAAAATTGCTAGAAAACACAAACCTGTCCATCAGGAAGAGCATGCTCCTCTACCTTGCTCGAGTGTTGGGTCTTCTCATAAGCAATCTCATCTTCAGCACAACATGAGTGCTTTTCTTTGATCATCTCAACGTCAGAGATGCCGAGATTCACCGAAGGATTAGATTTACCCAATTCCTGGGCTAGTAACTTTGTCAAATCAATACCAGCAATCTCAAACCTTCTAGAGGCAATGTGCTGAACAGCACCTTCAATTACCGGGGCAATATCTGGCAACAAAGGAAAAGAAGATCACATCTCAATGGAGAGGGGTGGGAGGGAACCCCTTAACTCAAGCTTCCAATGAATCTAAAGAAGGACCACTCTCAATTGCATATCCACCAAGTAGATTGCATACACAACTGCTTCAAAATCTACAGCAACAAATCTCTGCCTTCTTCAGACAACATCCTCCAGGTGATCCATATGTAGATATAATAGATCAGATTAAAGATCCACATTCATAATCATGAGACATTTCAAAGAGTTTAATTGAACAATAAGAAATAGTTTGCAATGGGCACCTCTATGTTTGGAAAAGAAAACAACAAAATAAGCATGTGTATAACCGCATCATCATTAACTTATGGAGATATAAAGGCTTTAAATGATCATGAGATTTGCAGTGGAAGGAGTTATTTAGTCATGTAAGAAAGGTTCAACCTGGTGCTTGAATAACCCTACAGCCCATGCATCACATGCACAAGGCTCACAAGGCTTCTTCAGACTACACTACTCTATACCCTTGTTACTTTTACACCATTACATGCATTTTTATGTGATTAAATAAATCCAGCCATTGAATTTTAACATTCTGTCAGGGACATAATGATTATAATCTTTAAATAAACCAGGTACAAAAGGAGTTCCCTATTTCCATCTATATAGCTCCTCAAAGTAAAATTGAAAACTGACATGCTAAACCAAATCTACGTGCAGGATCAGTGAGACTGGGATTACAGAATGGTTATAATTAAGTGTAAAACTTAGTAGTTATTACTTTTAGTTATGGTGTCTATGAGCCACTTATAATAAAATAACATATAAATGTACAGCAAACATAGCCAAGATATTAGAGTTGGAATAATAAGCAGCAACACAGCAAAAGGAATCCTTCCTTTTAGCTACCGCCGAGCACACATCTGCGTGTTTGAGTCTTACATCCAACCATATAGCAACAAAAAAAAACTACTTTGCATAACTTTTTTGAGGTGGAAAATACCAACTTCAAAAATAGCATTATATCCTGCATAAAACACAGCAGAAAGTCATCTGGGCTCTATGAAAGTCTCCAGGTTCTCTTTTATTCTTCTTATCAAAGAAGCTGAAAGACTTCTGACCTTACAAAGTCAGGATTGTTATGCGATAAAATATCAATGTTTCTTCAATCCTTAACTAAAAATAATGCACAATCAATTAGACATGTAATCATGTATAGATCAAAGGCGAAATCATTAGTTTAAAGAGATAGGCTTACATACCTATCTTCCCATGACCAATATCAACTGTGCACCCTGATATACGTCCAACTGCATAAAGGGATAAAACAGCTTGCTCTGATGCATAAAATCCGGAGACATTAAATGTTTCAAACATCAGTTGCACCAATTGTTCCCTGACAGACTGCAAGAGTGCAAGCTTTATTTATGTGCTAATTAAAAATTAATTAATTCATACAGGTTCTAGTATCTATGATTAAACAGCAGTAGCAAATTTCACGGAACTGTGCAAACAGCTACAAAGTTAAAACTGAAACCCTTAGTTGGACCAGTTCCGTGAACTGTGCTACAGAAATTAATGCTCAGCAAATCCACAACAAGATACTGAAAAATACACAGAGGGGAAAAAAGTAAAAGTTGTCAGACTGCTCAAAGCACACAGGACCTCATTAGAATACCAATGTGGCAATGTTAGGCATTTGCTTCACTGAATTAAAACTAAGAAACACAGAAACAGAAGGAGAGAAAAAAGAGGGGGGAGGGGGGGGGAAGAGGAGGAGAGAGTTCAACCTCCCACTTCCCCTTTTTTAGCAACCTACAAGAGTTGAATCAAGTTGAAAACTTAAAACACAATACAAATTCAAATTATTAACCTATTTGGTATGAAGTAATATAGATTCCACCTCCTCAAATATAGGAAAACATTAGTTTTTAATATAAGTTTTAAAAACCAAAAAAAAAAAAACATTCTGCATCGTACTTTCAAAGACTTGCAAAAGTAAATTGTAGGCTAACCTTGGGGGTACAAAGTGGATCAGTAAACAAGATTTGTCCTTCATTGCCCTCTTCCCATTCAAGGCCAGTGTACAGAACATAATGTAGCAAATCTTCCATAGCATCCCAATCTCTTATAAACCCTCGAACAACTGGGTCAACAGTAATATCCTCAAACAATGTGCCATCAGCCAATGAACCATCGTCAAGCATGCGTTTCGTTTGCGTAGGAATAATCTGCTCACACCCCAATAAAGTTAAAAATGCCTCAATCCTCAAGGCCATACTTGAAATCAATAACAAAAGATTAAAAAGAAAAATCAAGTAATACTTTTCATGCCATATCAATTCTTCAAGAAACACCATGTCAAATAAAGTTGCTGCCTTTCTTAACAGGACATAAATACAAAATTTTTCAGTTTCCTTTTTGTTTAATTTCCCTTAGAAAACCAAACAAAGGTAAACAACAACCAGAGTACAGTCAACAGAGTCTCGACAAAAATTTCATATGCTGATGTGGGCATTCCTTTTTCCCCCAATATCTTTTCATTTCCTTACTTCCTCAGAACCCCAATAAGGTGAAATTTTGATATAAGCATTTTATTTCATCCCATTTGTCCAACAACACAGAAAAAGCATTACAAAGTGATGAAATTCAAAATTTTTCTCTAATTCCACTATCAAATTCCCAGCTAACGCTAAGCTCAAAGACAAAAACCACGAAAAAGAATCATACCTTAAGGCTCTATTTGTTTTGCGGAAAATATTTTCCAAAAAAAAATTTTCTACATTTTCCTCTGTTTGGTGCGTTTAGGAAAATTGGTTAACGAAAAATATTTTCCTGATCAAAAGAAAAACTAAGTCATTTTTTAGAATGGGAAGTCATTTTCTAGACTTTTACAAACTCATCTAAATAAAAAATAAATCACATAAATACATATAGTTATTATCATTGATCATCCTTGACTACCAATATCCATCACTAGTTACCGTCGACCAACACGGCTGCGAGTGATAACACGGTTGCAAGTGATAAGTGAGACTCACAAAAAAATTTTATTTTTAATATATTTTTATTATATTAAATAATAAATAATATAAATATAAAATGTTATGCTCTAAATTTTGTTATAATCTTATAAATTAAAAGAAAATTAACATTTTTTATAATGTGTTACAAACACAAGAAAATATTATTTTACCTCAAACAAAGAGAGCCTAAGAGTATTAACTCAACAACCAAACAGAAATTCGAAGAAAACCATAGCAAATTGACGAACTTTACCATTGGCGGAGCTTGATCTGGAACTGCCGTACCCGCTTTGAGGAGCTTGGATCCAGCGTCTATAACTGATGCCTCCATTTCTCATGCTCAAGTTCGTAACGCAAGAAAAGAAAAAAAAAAAAACCCTAGGTTTCAATCTATGAGTATCCTATCCTAATGTGGGTGTGTTAATACAATATGAAAAACCCTAAATTTAAAATTCTAGGCTTTAAAAACACACTCAACTTTCACTTTCTCCAGGCAAGAACTTGAAACTAGTGTGATTCTGCAGCTTGTGCGTGTCTCCATCTTAGTTTCAGTTAGCGGGTAATGCGATTTTAAACGGCTTTGCTGCTTTTACGGGTGCTTTTTATTTTATTTTATTTAGGAGTATTTCAACTCCTTTCGGAAAAAATACTATTTCTATTTTTCAATTTATCCTAATTTACAAGTTCGTCTTTATTAGTTAGCTTAGTTTTTAGCCGTGAGGTATGTTGCACCAAAACGAAAAACAGTAAAATGTGAAAATAGAAATGATAAAATAATATTTATTATAAATATAAAAAATAAAATGTTAAAAATATAATAGTAAATATATAAATATTACAATATAAAAATTAATAAATATTAATATTGTATATAAATATTTAATGATATTATTTATTTCAAATATAATTTATTATCAATAAATATTAAAAATAAAAATTTAAGAAAAATAATAAATCAAGTTTTCTAAAATAAAGAAGAATAAATGTCTGTAATTTATTAATAATAATCAATCCTAAATAGTATAGAAATTTGATAACTTTTAAATTTTATTTTGATATTATTTTCTTATTTAGAAATTTAATTGATATTTTAAATTTTGTTTTAACATTATTTTCTTATATAGAAATTTAATAAGTCTTTTTATTTTTAATTGGTTATAAATGTTTTTTCTTGTTTTCTTTTTTTTTTTTTTTCACTTAGAAAATGTGTTTTGATTTGGAAACAAGTTTTCAATTCTATTATATTACGAAAACGTGCGCGATACATTTTCAAGAGGTTTTCGTAAAGTTTCGGAAATGAAAAGTTTCTAAAATGGAAAATATCAATCCCGTAAAATTTTCGCACAACTTAGGTCGTGAGGAAATGATTCACATTTATTTAACATTTTAACCCATTAAATGAATGAATTTTTTTATTAATTTATATTTAATCTAAAATCAAAATTTTCTTTGTTACTATTTTTTTAATCTTCATGGCAATTTAAACCATTAATATTTACTCACTTCTATTTCTTTCAAGATTATCGTTACAGCCGATGCCATAATAAATAAATTTAGATTCATATAAAAAGAAATAAAATCAATTAGCCAAACAAAACTAAAAAACTATGTGTGCAATGTTTGATAAGATTGTAATGAAATAAAATATAATAAATTATATAATGAAATAAAATATAATCCAATGAAATATAATGGACATTTCATTCTCTTATTTGATTCTAAAATTGAAAAATTATTGTAATATACTGAATATTTTATTCTTTTATTTATTTACATATAGATAAACAGTGGTTCAATTCTATTTATAATTTCTTATAAATATTAATTTAATATTTATTGATCTTATTTATTAATCGATATATCATTCTATTCACTACTTTTTTTTTTTATATAGTATCAATAATTTCATGATCACATCTAATTTTTCAAAGTCTTTTATGTCACTCAAGCATGCTAAGACTTGAAAATTGGTGCATCACTAATCTGTCTTCAATTGCCTTAACATCTTCTAATTGTCTGACTAAGCCTATCAATTACCTTTATATACTAATAATAGTTGCTAACTCTTTTGGTCATTTTAGATGAGCTTATGCCATTCTCACTTTTTCTCATTTCTTACTTAGAATTTTCCTTATTTTCTTACTAAATAGATGCAGCACTATTGTAATAACCATGAATTACATTTTTATAACTATTGCTTGGTTTTTCGTTTTCTAGTTCTATAGGACATCAGCAACATCTTTTTTAGTGGCGTGATCTCTCCTAAATGCAACACAAATATCTTCACAAAAGGGAAATACTTTGAATCTAAATGGTTTAATATCTGGATGAGTCTACAAAATAATAACATGAAGTTTCAAAAATCAGTCAATGATATAATAAAAAAATTTTAAAGGTATTATGTTAATTTGGTTCCTTAATTGAATCATTGCTAAGGAGCACCGTTGACTCCAATGTTGGTGCCTATTAGTTGAAACCATTTTGATATCTAATTCTCAGATAAGCAGACCTAGTAAAACTAGCGGTAAAGCCAGGGATAACAATAAGAACCTATTGGGGGAAAAAAAAAAGAAGCAAATCTTATTTTAAAAACAAACAAAAATAATAATAGTCGTGGAACTCACCATAAGAGTAAACCGTGGAGAGGGGAGAGCGACAGTGATCTAATCTCAAAGATTAAGAAAGAAAAATAAATTAGTCAATCAAAATAAAAGAAATAGGGTTTGATTTGGAGATGAAATCAATGAAAAAATAAAGTAGTTCTGATCAGAGTAGAAGAAGAAGAAGAAGAAAAAGCCTAAGCAACAGACAAAAGTAAAAAGTAATTGCAGAGGAGGAGAATATGAGAATCTGAGAGCCATGCATTGAGGGAGTAATGATGTTAAAAGCGCTACAAATATAGAGAAAAATGATCTTTTAGAACGGAAATATACATATTTTTTCCTATTTACTTTCTAAATATAGCATGTAATCTTCATTACATTAGTGGAAAAAAATTTTGACATGTCAAACCAAGTAATATCCCGTATAATGTAGTGATAATTCTATTATATGGCTGATTTCAGCCTACCAAACAGACTAAATTTTTTGTTTATGGCAGGAATGAGGAATTTCTTATTCATGATCTTGAGTTAAATGATAGCTTGCAAATTATGCTTGCAAATTATGAAGCTATAACATCTGGTTCAGCTATGCCAACTCAACCTATTAATTTACTCCCCAGGCCAAACAAAGAATATTCCTCCAATGTCAATGGAGTAAAATATACTGGCTTGAGCTCTAGCACTAATTTCAGTGCGTCAGTTTCTAAAGCTCCATCTTACACTTACTTTAAGGCTTATAGAAATTATGTAATTTGTTTGAAATGTGTGGAGAGAACCCATAGATGGCCATTGAGTTAAAGAGTTGAATTGAAATAAGAATATTCCTCTTATCCTCGTATAATCTTAGGGACCCAATACCTCTTACATTCCTCTCCACTTATGAGCTACTAGAATACCAACACCTAGAATAAGCAATTTGTATCACTAATAGGTCTTATCGGACTATAAACATCCATAACCTCACACCCATCACCTTAATGTCAACGAAGCTCTTGCACTTATTCATCTTCTCCACCTTTGCAACTACTAGTCAAATCCTAGTCAACAACATAATCCAAACATTTAGCCAAATCTTCATCCAGTTGAGTTCAGTCAACAAACGTCCCTGCTGTTCAGGTAATACAGTTAATGGTTCCTTTAGTGTTGAGTTTGCATTTGCTTTGACTGTATTTATTATTATTATTATGTTACTTTAGTTCTTTTAACACTTCTGCAAACTGTAATTTGAAAAAAAAAAAGGCTAAAAGCTTTTGTTTTTCAAGTCAGAATTTGCCTAACCCTAAATACAGTAAAAGCATTTGTCAAATGTAACCCAACCATAATACGAAAATGGGCAGAGTTACAATTTCCAACGGTATGAATTTTTCTCATTAATTCAAACCAAATGAACTAGTTATACTACACAGTAAGAACAGCCTGACATCAACCTTCCACTTGCAAATGAAGCAATTCACCACAGATTAATCAAAGAAAGGATGTTAAAGAGGGCAACAAAAAGATCTAACAAGCAACATTATCTATTTGTCTACACTAGATTATGTACAACTTAGTATCTACATGATAAGAGATGCTAATTTTTCATATGAAAATCTGCTGCCGCATCTTACGTGATTAAAAAGGCATGCCATCAAAAGAAATATGGTGTAGATTGCAGTAGTCCAAATCAATAGAAATACGGTTATTGGTAGCAGAGCCCGTCTCTGTTAGTTCATCTAGTGGAATTAAGTTGCGTTGATCGTCAATTTGAGAATCATCCTTGCCACTTTTCTTCAGTGACTGAACTTCAACATTCATATCTGGTACGCCACCCAAAAGGGCCTCAAGGGGAGACTTGGCATTCAAGTCTTGGAGAGAAGTGAACTTCACTTCCAGGATTGGAGTTTCAAAATCCACTTTGGCAGCAGGATGTGGAAATTCTACAACAATCTGCAGAATGTCCAGGTTAGACCCTTTATCAGTAACTTCTGTATGAGTGATTGATTCATTCAAAATAACACCTTCCTTTGTAGCATCAAGGCCATCATCAGTCTGATTTCCAAAAAACCGCTCCAGACTAACAGTGTTCTCTGTAGCTGAAGTATTGCTTGTTTCATTGCCAATTTGTCCATTTTCTACATTGTCAGGTATCTGATCAAAACTGGTTCTTCCCACCTCATGCGTGAGACATACGGTGAGGTCAATAGAATTGTCATGAGAATCACCATCATTCCCTTGACTAGGCTGCAAGTGTTCATCAACTCTTACACCTGTTTGCACGCTGCCATTATTGTTAGACAATCTCCTCACACTCTCATCACTCTCCAAGGAAGAGATATTGGATAAAGGTGAAAATGAACTCCCAGTGATTTCTGTCCCATCAGCTTCAATGAAATCAGTGGGAGGTTCTACAATTGTTTCACAACAACCTTTTGGTGAACCTGTTGCATCATTGTTATTTCCTTCATTTGGAAACTCAGGAGCTTTAACTGCAAGAGTTTTTGAATATTTTGGGGAC
Organism: Omphalea diandra; assembly: GCA_949677035.1. Taxonomy (NCBI): domain Eukaryota; kingdom Viridiplantae; phylum Streptophyta; class Magnoliopsida; order Malpighiales; family Euphorbiaceae; genus Omphalea; species Omphalea diandra. Next base: position 68,629 of record CATIWR010177261.1, read on the forward strand.
TGCACTGATGTCGAAGTTAAGAATCCAGCAAGTGCAGATGCCAAAGCATCATCAATCGACATAGCAGGCTTTTGTTTCTCCTTTTGGGATTCTTTAACTGGTTCGACTTCATCATCTTCTTCCTCATCTTCACTATTTGAAAACTCTGGAGCAGTAACTACAAGACTAGGATGTGAATTTGAAGTATGCACTGAAACAGGGGTGGCATCAGAGAGAATACATGACACAGCTGGAAATGCATCCTTCTTATTGGTATCACAAGCTGCAAAACTAGGACCCACACAACCACTCTTATAAAGGGAATTGGTCTCAGATTCACTGCAAGAAAATTCAGGAGCAGAAATTCTTCTGCAAGAAAGCAATCGAGAATTCTGGGTTTTTGTGAGAAGCTCAAGTTGCTGCTCTACTCTTTGGAGCCTCTCATCAATGCTTCTAATGGGCTTCAGCATACAATCTTCAAACCTCACAAAGAGATCTTCCATTCTGCTAACTCGAGAAACAAGCTGGTTGAGAACACCTTCAATAGGATGCTGTGATAAATCAGGCTTGCTCTCTGTACCTGAGAAATGTGGAGGAATCTCCTGCTGGACGGGTTTGGTAATAGGCATTGTAACTGCTTCCTGCAACTGTGCTCCCTGTTGATAAATTAGATCAGATTTCCCTTCCTGTCGTATTTCATTTCCAGCGTCAATTTGATCAGGTGGTTTAGCCTCAATTTCCTCTGACTTCTGTCCATTTGTTCTATCAGCATCACATATATCTTGTGCTTGGCTAACACCCTTTGTTTTAGATAACTGTAAAAAGGCAGGCATAAGCATGGCCATAACTGAACTTCCAGCATAGTTTTCTAGTGGAGCCACTTTATTATCCAAATCAGCTGCATCAACTGGGTCAGCAAACACATAGACTTCATCAATGCAAATGCAACCCTTATTTTGAAGTGAAAGTAGCCTCAGTGTAATGGACATGGATGGGTTTGCATCTGTAATATCTGCTGTAGCCTCATACAAATCCTGAGAGTTTGTTCAATCAGCAATAAATGATGATAAAATAGTGTTTTAGCATTTTAATGGTTTTGTCTAACTTTATGCAAGCATATGCCAATTATCACATTACTCTTTCAAAAGTAACCATTTTCCCTTAAAATTCATATTCACTTCATCCGTAACCCAAAAAAACCACCATTGTTTAGCCTACCAAACAATATGACCAATATCTGTTGATCACACTTCCATGACCATTTGTAATGGACCATTGATGTCAAATAAATGATTCCATTTAATTAAGTTTTGTTCATCCCCACTCTGATGTTATAGAATTTAATTGCATAGTTTAGGAGCCAACAAAACCAAAATACCTCCACAAGTTCCTGCATGCAATTTTTTTTTTTTACTCTAACAGAAGGGTGGTTCAATAACACAAAAAAATCAATAGCAAACATCAAAAAATGAAAAAAGCATAGACAAAAATTCCAAGCAGGGGAAGGGCATGGGAAGCTCTTTTCAATCCATTACAAGCAATATCACAAGCCTCCGATCTGGTGAAAGCATCTATATTTTCTGGATCTGGCACAGTATAGCTAGAGCTTCTTTGGCATTTCTATTGTGAAAATCTGATTTTGGGACAAAACTTAAGAGAGATTCTCTTTCATAAGTAATTATAGATTCAATATGAGTTTTGTGAGTAAAACGTTGATTTTGAAAGAATTTGATATTTGAAGATTTTGACAATAACAACATTTTTTATTAACAAAATTCATATTGAAAAAAAAAAAAACCTATAATTATTCATAAAAGAGAATCTCTTCAAATTTTTGTCCGAAAATCAGATTTTCACAATAGCAATGCCAAACATGCTCTTAGATTGCTACTAACCCCAAATAATATTTCCCCAAGAATATCCTAGCTACATGAAGTTAAAATAGTCAAAAATACCTTCATTAACTACAATAGTAACTTAATCACATCCACTATTTTAATATGTCTCTCTCTCTCTCATTCAGCTGAGTCCAATTTACATTAATAGCAAAGCATCAAAAGAACCTCAACAGGACAGATCAAAAGTGAATGGCTGAAAGATGCTTCTCCATAAGCACATCAACAACTTCAACTTTGGAGGGGAGAGGCACAATCAGCTAATATGAATATAAAGCTTTTGAGGCTAACAATATGATGCAGTCTGCTATTTATCAATTTCCATCATTTCGCTTATGTACCAACTTTAAAACATCTAAGAAAGAAATCAAGCCCAAGAAATCCACCAATGCAACAAACCATGTATCTAAAACATCAAGAACAAAATAAGCTTGGCTTTGATGGATCTGCAAGAGAATAAATTCAATACCTGCAGCTGTGAGCTTTTGCCTTGGCTTGTATCAGAATCAGATGATGGAGAACTGTTCCCATTAACAAGCTGAGCACCACGAACTTTCACTTGAACCCAATCATCATCACTAGTGTATAGGTCACTGCCATGCCTGAGTCTTTCTTCAGAAATTTCGTTAGTAGCGCTATTCTGATGTGCCAAAACAGTTTTTTCAATGTCAGTTGCATGCAGAACTTCTCCATCCCTAACTGCAATGCCACAGCGAACCGTGCACAGATACTCATTGCTATCCTGCAACTCAGGGGCATAATATATTTCATAAACTCGAGCAGTACTTCGAACATAAAACTGCCGCACCTCATGCTTTTGAGCAAAAGTAACTGCATTCCAAGAAATTCATAGGATAATTTTCCATTCAGCTTAAAGCAAATAAAAGGAAAAAATTATTTCATATTAAAGACAGGCTATCATGATAAATGCTGGCATGCATTTTGGGATAAAAATATTTACAGCTCCAGCTCCCTTCTTTTGTTACAAATTGTTAAACCACCTTCTAAGCAACAGTACTCCTACAAATCATTTAGATATCCCGCAAGGAAAAAAAAAAAGATTATTTTTTATCTATACATATTTAACAGGTTGCAATACCTCCATAACATGAAAACAGATCCCATAAAAAGTACAAAATATCAATCTGATAACATATGCTAAAGACAAAATATTGTCATGATCAAAAGAATAAGGCCCCACTGAATATTAAAACAGAAAAAAAATGTTCAACAATGTCAAATCACAAATAGTTGACTTCATGAATTCATTCACTAAATTGATTAAAAAAAATTTGTTTTCTCATGTTTGGTTTAAACGTAGACTTCATTTTGAAATTTATAGCCTTAGCAGTGATTATTTCAAATTGTAGCTTTAACAGCTTGTACTCCATATTAGCTTAAAATTTATTCGCAAATTTAATCAATTCTGATAGCATATAACTCAAACATAACCAATTCCATAGAATTAAGAAGTCAAAATCTTAAATGAATCCTGCCATATACCAACCATGAAAAAATGTGGATTTGAAAATGAATTCCATATTATGGAAATCATTTATACTATACACACTCTTAGAATTCCAAAATGAATTATTCGGCAACGCAAACATCACGAGTGAGGGTTTGCGTTTAATGTAATCCTCTTATACCAAACAAGCTACAACAATACTATCTTGAAAAACCACAGCATTCAATTAAAAACAAATAACATGCAACAATTTAATTTAACGTTTGGAACTTATAACACAAAAAGAAATCCATTCATACAAAAAATAAAAGAATCAAATCACTGAGCAGGAACAGAATTCAGGAAAATAAAAAGGGAAACTTTACTTGTGATCTGGCAGGAAGTGGAAGAATCAGGAGAAGGAGAGTATAGGATAAGAGGTGATTTCGCGGTCGAATTGTCTGTTGAGGATTCATCGTTGATTAGAGAAAGAGACGATTGGAAGGAGACGGAGTTCTCGATAGAGCCGCCGGCGACAGTCCAGTTGGTGTTGGAGCTCCATGAAGCATCGTACTTGGGATTAGCACCTGATGATTCCATTGTTTCGGGGAAGTATTAGGGTTTTGTTTAGCGTGGTGTTACAGTCGAGAGCTTAATTGGCTTGTTGGAGAGCAAAGAAAGGGAAGAAGGGGTGAAGTGCAATATGCTGAGAGATTGGGGGAATTGTATACGTGTTGACAGTTGATTGGTTGTATGCTTTTGTTATTTGAAAATTTTATGATGAAATGAAATTTTATCTAACGGATTTTTCGCACAAAAATCCTAAAACAATTTTTAATAGGAAAATGTGAAAAAAAAAAAAAAAATAGTTGCAAGCAACTAAGGATATCAACAAAGCTCTGCATTGGTTTTTTAGTTTGGGAAATTTCACTTGTAATGTTGGAGTCCAATATAGATTCAACCAATTAAAAAAAAAAAAACTATTTATAAATTTTTTTTGTTTTATTGATGGGATTTTATAATTTTTTATAATTTTCATATCAAAAGTGTATTGTGTAAATCCCTTCTAATTAAATAGTTCATTATCTCATATACTCATATAGTAAATCTAATGTATAGAAAAATGTCTCTTAATCTTGATATAGAAAAACCTAGTTTCAAGTGATTAAAAGTTTACATATGAGGAAATCCTAAAAAACTTTTCTCTCGTGAAGGAAGGTGTTGTTTTCTCTCGATGGGGGAGTTGCCCTGGTTATTTGGCTTTTTCCTACTGCATAGGTGTGGACTTATAACAGAGGAAATGATGGCAAATATGTCTTTGTCTGCGGATGATATCCAGCTAGTATGGGGTTCTGTGACAGAAGATACTTTTTCCTACAATATATGTCTGGTGGGGCGTTTCCTTCCTACACGTCACATCAATCTCCCTGCAATGAAGGAACATCTTGTGGGGTTATGGCGATAAGGATGTGGAATTTTCGTTAAGGACCTACCAGCTAATACACTTATGTTTAAGTTTTTCCATTCTTATGATCTTAAGAGGGTGATGGATGGGGGGCCATGGATGTCTGATAATATGCTTCTGTTACTTCATCATCTACAATCGAGTGAGGGTCCTGAAGATGTTGAGCTAGACTTTGTGGACTTCTGGGTTCAGATCCATGACTTGTCGGGTGGATATATGTTTGTCCAAGTTGGTAAACGGCTAGGGGATTTTGTTAGTAAATTCCTCGAGAATAATGAGGTTGGTAACTCTGGGCTTGGGAAGAAGTATATAAGGTGAGAGTATGTGTGGATGTAAGGCTGCCATTGAAAAGGTTTAAGAAAGTACGTAAAACCAATGGGCAGTTTACATGTGTTCATTTCACGTATGAACAGTTGGGACTGTTTTGCTTCATTTGTGGCTTGTTAGGGCATACTGAACGTTTTTGTGAGATTCACTTTCAGAAATCAAAAGCCAAAATTACCGGGGGATGGGGGACGCGGCTTAAGGCTCCAACAAGGGGTGGGACGATTTTCGATGGTGGAGCATGGTTACGTGATGAGAAACGAAAGTTAATTTTTAGGGATTTGATTTCTAAAAGACAAGGGATTCTGTGATAGGGACAATCCCTAATAATTGTGCAATTAGTTTGGGCAAGATAAGTTCCAATAAAGGAACCCCTATAATTACGTATGCCAAGGACTTGTTAGAGAGTTTGGGTAAGCAAGTTTTGGATGGGCTTAATGGTAGGATTGATCAAGGGGTGGAGTAGTTCTAGAGCCCATTAATGAGCAAGATGAGCTAGCTCCAGTGGATGATAGAAAAAGGAGGAGACAAGGCCCACTAGGAAGAGGGGTGGATGGTCATACGAATGTGGATGTTGGAGGGGAGACTTGGATGTCGGGAGCTAACCAGATTGCGGTACATATTGATGGTTCTTCTAATTTTGGGGATAGAGTTCCATCTTCTTACTCAAATATATTGGCGAAGCCTGTCGACCAGGCTTGCTGGCAACAATGATTTGCCTAAGTTAGAACGGCCAAGGTATGGGCAATCCTCAGGTAGTTCGAAACTTATATGAGTTGGTTAAAACTCACTGCCCGCATGTTGTGTTTTTTTATTGAAACATTGGTGCATGAAATGAAAATAGAGGAGATTCGCATAAAGTTGGGTTTTGTAAGTAAGATTGTGGTTAATAGAATTGGTAAGGGAGGACGGCTAGCTATGTTATGGTGTAGTGAAGTTGATTGCTCCCTTATGAGCTACTCTACTAATTTTATTGATGCTAAGATTCAAGTTTTAGATGGTTCTGAGTGGAGGTTTACTGGGTACTATAGACTATTGCGCAATCTTGCCACGCGTTCTATGTTACCGTGTGTGTGCATGAGGGATTTTAATGATCTCCTTAGCCTTAGTGATAAGAATGGTACCATTGCCATTGATCATCCTAGTTGGTTGTTTTCTATGTTACCGTGTGTGTGCATGGGGGATTTTAATGATCTCCTTAGCCTTAGTGATAAGAATGGTACCATTGCCATTGATCATCCTAGTTGGTTGTTTCGAGGTTCCCAAAATGTTATTATAGAGTGTAAATTGAGTGAGATAGACTTGAAAGGGTACAGTTACACTTGGGAGAGAGGTCGTGGATCGGACAATTGGGTTCGAGAAAGACTAGATAGAGCCTTTGTAATGACAGATTGGTTGGTAGCTCACCCAAATTGCCAATTGAATAATCTGGTTGCGTCTAGTTTAGATCATTCTCTTATATTGCTTGATACCCTGGCTTGTGTTATTCCTTCTAGAGTTCGTCGTTGCAGATTTGAAAGCATTTGGCTCAAAGAGGAGGGCTTCAAGGATCTGGTTAGGGATTGGTGGTTGGGCCTATACGAAAGTAAACTAATTCCTAAGCTTCATGGTTGTTCGTTATCTACGGCTGCATGGGGACGTGAGTTTTTACTTAAATTTCAAAGCTATATAAAACGTAGCAAAGCTAGACTCGACCATCTTCGGTCTCGAGTGGATGACAAGGGTATTAAAGAATTCTTAGATGAAATGCATCGGCGATCAGTTTTGCTTAAACAAGAGAAGTTATTTTGGAAACAAAGGGTTAAAATATTTTGGCTTAGGGAAGGGGACTTAAATACTCAGTTATTCTATACATTTGCTACTTTTAGAAAGAAAGTGAATAAGATGGAAAAGCTTAAGGATGAGTCAGGTGCTTGGTGGAGGATGATCTCAGTATTCAGTAAATAGCGTTGGATTATTTTAAGAGTTTGTTCTTTATCGGTATTGCCAGGGAGGAGGAAATGTCGATTGAGGCTATAAGGAGGGTTACGCAGGAGCAAAGCTTAGCCCTTGTCACACTGTTTATGTTTGAGGAATTTTCTTTGGCTATAAAGTAGATGCATCTTGATAAGACACCCGACCCAGATGGGTTAAATCTATGTTTTTATCAGCAATTACGGCTGCTTAGAGGTATAGAAGTCTACCGAGCTTGCACTCAATGGTTGAGTCAAGGTCTCTTCCCTAAGTCATTGAATGATACCACTCTTATTTTGATTCCTAAATGTGATTCCCTAAGTCATTAAATGTTATGATAAACTCCTTTTGGCGGGGTTCGGGAAGTGAGCTAAGAAGGGTATTCGATGAAAAGGTTTAGATAGATTGTGTGCTAGGAAGGAGAAAGGGCGTATGGGTTTTCGGGACTTCGATGCCTTTAATCTTGCATTACTAAGTAAGCTGGGTTGGCAATCGGTTTCTAAACCACATTCTTTAGTGGCTAGGATTTTCAAAGCCAGATATTATCCTAAGGGTAGCTATCTCTCTTCATCACTTGGCAAGAATCCAAGTTTTATATGGAAAAGTGTGTGAGGTGCCTAGGAAGTTATTGCTGTGGGTTGCAGATGGAAGACTGGAAATGAGGAGTCGTTCAATATATGGAATGATGCTTGGCTTCGTACTAAGCCAAGCTGCAGAGTGGAGTCTCTTGTAGTTTACTGGTTTGGAAAATCTAGTTGTTGCAAATGTTTTGAAAATGGGACCGGCCTATTCAATTAGATTTGGTTTGATTTTCAAATTGATTTTTATATTTTTAAGTATTTTAAATATATTGACATATATTTTAAATATTTTTTAAATTATTTTAATAACATTTAACATTTTATTTATTATTAGATTGGTTGAAGTGGATTGGTTGAATCCGTGAACCAGTCAGCTGACCGATCCAGTTTTAAACACATTGGTTGTTGTTGATTCGTTTTGCCCAAATTCTAGGTGTCGGAATATGCCTTTAGTTGAGGCTCTATTTTTGCCTCCGGATATGCAAGCCATTGAAGGTTTGCTTGTATTGCCGGGTGTGGAGAAAGATAGATTGGTGTGGAAGCACACGAAGGATGGGGTGTTCTCAGTTAAATCAGGGTATAGGGCCATTGGAGATCTGAGGATGGTGGATGGGACAAATGGTGAGAATGATAGCTAGAACAAATTGTGGCATGTTAAGCTCCCTTCTAAGATTAGTTCATTTCTTTGGAGGTTATGTATTAATTGTTTGCCCACTAATTTTAATCTGCAATTTAGAAGGGTGGGGGTCCCGTTAACTTGTCAATTGTGTGGGGATGGGATCAAACTTCTTTGGCATATATTTCTTGATTGTCCATTTGTGCAAAGTTGTTGGCAAGCAGCAGATATCACTTTACCATTTGATGTAGAGATAAGTTTTCAAGACTGCCTTCTTATGCAGGTGGCCCAGCTTCTCCAATCATTAGTTTGTAAAATGGCAGTGATTCTTTGGAGCGTATGGAGACAACGAAATTTGAAAGTTGGGGAAGGGTCTACCGTTTCACCAGAAATTGCAATGAAGCTGGGTTTGGGTTATTTTGAGGGTTGGGTGGCTGCAAATTTGCGATTTTCGAGTAAGGAGGTTGCAGATTTGCCATCGCGTAGTGCTAAATGGACTAGGCCTCTATCAGGACGGGTCAAATGTATCATTGATACTGCGATGTATGGAGGGGTAGATTTATTGTTTTGGGATCGGTTGTGCGCGATTCCGGGGGAAAGTTTGTTGGATGTAAAACTGTCGGTTTGAGTGTCCATTGCTCAGTTCGTGAAGCTGAGGCAATGGGTTTGCACATGGCTATGGAATGGATGGGTGAACTTCAGCTTGCACAGGTTGGCTTTCAATTGGACGAACTTTTGGGGGTGAATGCAATGAATTCTGTAAGTGCTGACCTTATCGAGTTTGGGTCTATTATAGAAAATTGTCGAAGATTGAAACAGAATAGTGATTATTCTATTTCTCATGTTAAGAGGCAAGTGAATGTGCCTGCTCATACTTTAGCAAGGGTGGCATAATCTTTGTCTTGCCCCTATGTTTCTTGTGTGATTCCTCAATTTTTCGAGGATAGTTTGCTGTTGGATTCTATTTCATAAAGTAAATAAAGCTTCTTCTTCATTCAAATAGAGTGATTTAAGAGTTTCTTTCTCTCTTGACTTCTAATAAAATTAATTAATATATAGAATTAATTCTAATTTTAGAATTTATTTCATACAGTTTATCACAACTTGTATTTATCAAATAATTACTTGATAAATAAGTAATTAGAAATTCTATTAATTCAACACATAAACTTATATAATTAAAAAATTATAAACTAAAAGAAATTACAAATAAGTAATTAAAAACCTAAAAACTAATATGCATATATATTTAATATGCATAAGTTAAAGTAAAACTGTTTATTTAAGTATGTTTTCTAATGAATATTTAGTTGTATCAATATTAATAAATTTAATTTAAACAATATATTAAATTATGATCCATATAATATTTGAATTGTTGATAATATTTTTAAATACACTAAGAACTTATAGAATACGTAAAAACAAAAAAAAAAAACTTAATTTTGACATGAATTAATTTGAAAAATACTCATAGCTTAAATACGAAAAAAGTTGTAGAATTAATCACAAAAATGTCTATGTTACCCCTATGTTACATTTGATATATACATATAACTAATGCTTGATAACTTGCATTTGGAGAAAGAATAGATAAAATAGGTAAAGATTTGGGTTATGTAGACAATTAAAAGCTTTTTTTTTTTTTTTTTTACTAATTAGATGTACAATTTGATATGTCATTTTAGGGTAACAAAGTTTTTTTTTTCAAATTAAAAATAATTATATTTCATCAGAAATTTACATGATTGTTTTTAGGGTTTAGCCATATGATTATTCATTTGAATATTTTCCATTCAATTGTTACAGTCTTAATAGACGCAAAATAGAAATTCAAGTGTAAAACAGACTCAAAATAAATCATCCTTGTATGTCAAATACATCTCAATGAAACCTTAGAGATTAATAGGCTTTTTTCAATGAGGTTTAGGAGCAGATTTATGCGTTTCACCATCAATGAACATCACCCATCATTCATTTAAATTTGATATGAATGATTTGGTAAATTTAGATGATTAGCAAGGTATTGAACTATTAGCTTTAACTCAAGTTTTGAATGATTTGTTGTCTATGAGTTATCCATCGGAATTATTTTCTTGAATCCATTCCTAACCATGAGGCAATCGACCACTTAAGCCTAGAGCAATGGCCAGTTCCCTTGTTGTGTTATCTTGATCATGCACATGATTCATTTTAGATTATTTGTTCGGCACATATGGAGAAATAAAAGATTTTGATCACTGACTTAAAAATAGGTTATTTGCTTCACCTGTCTTACATCCTCTAGGGAAGGAAGCCAAACAAATAAATTAATCTGTTGCACTTGAAAAAAATCACAAGGACTAGGAATTTACAGCATTGCTTCTAACTCGGGGAAAAGAAACGAGAAGACCACGGCAAACATAATGACACTTCACTTGCGACAGATCTTAGCTGTTGGATTTGAAACACAAACTGGTACATAAAGTTTCTTAGCTTCAGGGGTCTCTGATTTTTGCTCAGCAGCCAATGCTATCCCAACAACAGAGCAGGCAGCTGCTGCTGCAGCAGCAAACATCAAATCTCTCCTACCATTGCTGCTCTCTTTTCTTGTTTCATAATCAAACTTAACATTCTCCACTTCATTTCCACTTGCTGCGTTTGCCACCACAAGTGTTCGGTGGGCGGTCATTGGAGACCTGCTAGTAAAGGTGGTGCAGCTGAGAAATGAGGCTGCTGCAGTGTGGGTGGCCTGGAGTGCTGCTAACTATTTGAGCAATGGTTGAGGTAAGTCGAACTAGGAAAAATGCGGCACAAAGATCAAGTGGGTCATCCAATATCTTATCCCTATACGATATTTGTCCTAATAGATAAGTGCCACCTATCACAAGGTACTAGTGGCCTTGAACTGCCTTGTCTTTTTTCTCCAATTGGCTAATAAGAACCAGTGGTACAAGAAATACATGCAATTCTCTTTAGTTGATTAAGCAAGCTTTCTGGTCAGACCAGCATCCTTCCTATCCTAAAATATACCAAGCCAATATGAAAGTGCATCTTAAAAATTATTTGAAAAAAAAAAAAAATTGATTACTCATCACACGACAGAATCCAGATAGCCCCATAACATAATGAATGAGAGTGACAAATCTCGACTAGTTCAAGTAACATCCCTGTTTAAACACAAGTTATGATTGTAACACATTTCACAAGCTATATTTGACGAGGATAGAAAATAGAATGAAAGAGAGAAAAATGGATGTTTAAACCCATTCACTACTGGCATTAACAATGAAGCAACATTATTATCATGTTACACTAAGTGTAAATTCAGCTCAACCATCCACCAAGACACTTGTAACAAGGATTAGATACATGCATTCACCTGTTTGCAATCTGAGTAACCTATCCTAACCGTGTTTAACAGTACATGTAATTGTTTGCATCTCACCATCTACAGCTGTAAAATCCTCTGATTATCCCCTCGTATGCTTGATGCATAATCTTAGAGTAATCGATCAGGTTGTCAAAAAAATTGCAATGAATATGTGTGATCGCAATATTGGATACAGTTGATGGAAGTTCTGAATTCAGACTACATGTTAAGACTAGGCATATGCTACCTCCTGTTCTCTTGTTTCATATGGTGGCGGGAGCAACCCCTTCACATTAGCAAAAATATCCTGACGACCAGATGGTGCCCCAGCAATGGGTGAATCCAAAACCAAGCCAGGAATCGCTACCAGGGTTTCCTCAAAAAAGGATTTTATTGTCTGCAATTTTCAAAATTATAAACACAAGTAACAGCCGAACATTGAGAGGAGGTCTATAAAAACAGAGAAAAGATACCGAGACAAGATTTTGTGAAGTCGGAACTACTTCCAGAGATAATGAAGGAACACAAAATACCAGAAAGAAGAAAATGTGTAAGAGAAAGGTTTATTACAATTGACATACCTTGCAATGCTGGAAAGCAGCATCAGCTCGACGCTTCCACAAACCATTTCCAGGCTCAGCATAGAAAAAACCAAGCAATGGCTGCAGTATGTTAGAACAGATATAATAAAGTATGGTCAGAAGAAGTGTAAATTGGAAAAGCAAGAATCCAGAACCCTAAACCTTAAACCTAAAACGTAATAAGAGATAAACAATCTACAGTACCTTTATCACATCCCTGACATTAGGTTTATTATTTCCATATGTTCCTAGAATGGAATCCCCATATGCTTGATACTGTTCAAGCACCTACACATCAACCACAGCACAAAATGATATCAATAATGAATAAAAATCAAGTAGTTGGGTATGCAAATCAAATCAGTTCCGAACCTGACGACGTGTAAGACCACTACTTGGTGCACCATAAATCATAGAATCAACATGTCCCAGCAAACTCCAGGGGCTGTAAGAAGCATAAAAAGTTTCAATCAATTGTCAGCAACAGCAAAATGAAGACACAGAGCTTGATAAGACATAAAAGCCTTCAAGCTCATGCTTTTGTGACATCCCGTCAACAACAAACCTTGAACACTGACTCATATATCAGCCAATGCTAAGGTCCTAAGAAAAACGCTAGAGACAGGACAACACTTGAGCAATTTTGCATGAAGCGCGTATTCTCAGGTCTTGAAACAACAGCCCCGCACTGTTTCTCCTAGGGGCCGAGTTATCCAAACAATACAAGCATATGCAATCTGAAGGATTGGCCAAATTTATGCACACAAATAGTTTTTTACTTCTACTGGTATATCAATAATATACTTCAAAATAAAGAAGCATATGATCTATTTGCTCTCTGTTAATTCCCTCCTGTAGTTGTACAGTTTCTTTCTTTGTTCAAAATTTATTTCTTTGGTATCAACTCTCAACCTGAGATGGGAATTGGGAACAGAACAGTGATGTTCATCAGAAGTTCTCCAAGTTGATTTTACCACAACTTTTACCTTCCCCTTCACCCTTTGCTTTCAATAAATGTATGTGAGCATGTGTTAGGGAGAGGGAGAGAGGCACCAATCAAGAAGTTCACTTTATGCTCTAAAACTATTGACTTAACAATCAGCAAAACCAGGTCTCCAGTCATTATTTAAATTTGCTAAATCACAATTCAGCATTGCTTAAAGTTGAAAATACGCATTTTATACTTGTTATAGGCAGCACGCCCAACCATTACACCATGCGCTCCTTCGCTCAGTGCCAAATTTACCTATAAAATTTAAAATGTCCATAAGCATAGTTGGAACATAGAATTAACAATTTAACATCCCAACTTAAGAGATCATCATTTTAAATTCAAAGTTAAAAAAGATAAACTACAGTTTTTATAATCTATAAACTACAGTTTTTATAATCTATTAGTACCTCATCAATACAATTTATGCCTCCATTTATAGTAAATCTCAAACCTGGAAAGTCACGCAAGAGAGCAAAATAGTACTCATATCTGCAGTAGGATGAAAAAAAATTGTCAATTGCAAAGAACGCTAGTAGAGAATAATATTTACATTGAAAACATTAAAAGGATGGCAATTACAGAAACTTTCAGAGTTATTATCGTGGGATAAGCTAAATCAAAAACTATATGACATCTATCAGCATTTAGGTTAATTAAGTAATCAAAAGACTACATCATTAAGCTCATACTTCAGGGGGGGAATTCTTCGGTTTTCAGCAGGACTTATGCCGTTGAGTAGAGCTTTCCTTGAATGTATAATAAAATGCTTAGTTGGGGATAAAGAAGAAACCTTGTAGATAAAATCGCCTGAAAATGGAATAAACAACACTTTCAAGATACAATTCCAATTGTCATAGCAATTCAACAAAGAATGCACAAGCACCAGGAATGTCAAACATACTATCCATTTGGAAGTTCAATAAGCTTATGAAATAACCTCTGGTTGCAGAGGTTTTGAATAAAACAGCAAGACAGCACATGGGAAACTACATCAGAGCAAATCACGAGGTTGACCTAGCTCCTAGAAAAGCTATGAACCAAGTCAACAAAAAACTGTCATTCATCCACCTTCTGTGCCCAGGGTTGAAGTCAAACAACTTCAATTTCCCTCCATTTTTCTGCCTACTTAAGCAGAAAGACACTTAGTGAGCAATAATTGGCTTGGTCCAACAAGTATCTCAAAATGAATGGTAAAGTCTAAAGTTTAAATGACACATATAAGGCCATGACAATATGCTCCTTGTAAAATTCAAATTATACATGGCCTATGCCCATTATTGCAATGTTGACACGCATCTTTTAAGTATAAACACATGCAAAAGACTTATGGACTAGGATGGAAACTCATAAAATTCATCATGGAAATAGCACACAGCACCATACGAGTTTTCTTTTTCCCCTTTCTCAATTGAATATCCATCTATTTAGTTTAAATCTCCGAGAGATAATGAAGACTCAAAGAATAAAGTACTCGAGTTTTTTACCCACAAAAAGTCAAAGAATGCAGATAAAGTGACTCTTACAGAGCTCATTATACGAATCATGATCATCTACCCCAATTCGGCATTTAACACTAACAGGAACATCTGCTTTGGCTGCAATTACTGACATAGCTTCACCAACAAACTTTCCTTGTAAACACCAAATGATTACGTGAGACCATGTTTGAATAAGGTAAAGCAAAAAAAAAAAGACTTGACAATGCAATCAGAACATGTCATCAAACCTTTGGATCAAGCATGAGACGAACACCAAAGCAACCATGTCCTGCCACTTTTGGACTTGGACAACCACAACTGATAATTTTCACGAAAAGAAAATAGCTCCTCAGTTCAGCTAAAAGAAAAATGAAGACAAGTAAAACAAAACATAAGGCCACAACATAAAGTATTTAACTAACTTGAGATTAATCTCATCATAGCCATAAGGAGCAGCAAGTTCTGTTGCTTTTGCAATGTTCTCCAAATTACTCCCGCCAATTTGCAAAACAATGGGATGCTGTTGAGGAGAATATGCCAAAAACCTGTCCTGAGCAATATAAACCAGAAATATAGAATTAGAAATCTTTAAATACAGATCTATAAATAATAATCAAATAAGGGAACAGAACCAATATTGGTGATAGTAAAAAAAAAAAGGTGAAAACTTGAGGGTAGAGGCCAAAGAGGTTTGCCCTTTTGTTCTGCCAAGGATGAGTATACATGTTTATAGAAAATGTGAACTAGAAAAACTGTCTGGTTCATCAAAAAATGAAAAAACAAAAGAGAAAACGATGCCCGAATCACATTAAACTGACTCCTTGCATTGTACATCTACCTGAAAGGATCATTTTGTTACAAAAAGACTACATACACAAGTTTACATGAATATCATTGTCTTAATGATATCAATTAAAACCCCTAAAGTATCCAAAGAATTATACGCATTGTTTCATTGTTTTCACAATCAACCTCTATAGTCATAGGTCATCGCAAGGTCCTAGTCTCAAGCTAGCAGTTCTTATTCGCAATACTATGAATTCAAAAACTAGTCTTCACATCAACATCTTATGATTCCCAATAAAATAAAAGTCTCCCCTAAAAATTCATCTTTCACATACATACCAAATTACCCTGTTGGTAAACAATGGTTTCGGCAGCAAGCATCTCAGTGTAAAGCCAAGCATGTTTTGATAAGAGTCGGGCAAGCGTCCTATAATGATTATCCGTCCAGTCCATCATTGGAGCAACACTAGAATTCAATCAACCAGACCAATTTAAAATCACTGCATTTGCTACACACAGAAGAATAGAAACTAAAACTGAGCACACATATAAATACATTCACCCACCTAAACAAAGGAGGAAGATACCGCCCAGAACCCATCTCAGCTTTTGCACACTGCTGCCTCTTTTGCGCACAAGCAGACACACTTGTCGACTTAATTGACTTCTTGTAATATAAATCTACTGGTAATCTGTGATGTTTTTTAATAATAATAGAATGAAATGGAGTAAATGAAGATATCAAACAATATCCAGTAAACTTCACCATCTCTCTTTCTTATCTCTAATCACAAAGAGCTTGCTCCTTTAGGTACCTATGGAGTAAATGAAGATATCAAACAATATCCAGTAAACTTCACCATCTCTCTTTCTTATCTCTAATCAAAAAGAGCTTGCTCCCTTAGGTACCTATACATTAAATTAAACTAAAATCACACACTCAATCATACACAAAGAACCCTCTTGGCAACTATTACCAACTATCTGCCCCTATAGAAAATATAAGCATATAAAGCGTCAAATGTGCCGTTTTGGCTATCAGGCATTTTATCAAACAGGAAAAAGAGCACAATCGTACCAGTCCATAACATTAGGAATGCACACATATAATGTATTTGTGTGTGTGAATTGTGTATATGAGGGTACAGAGAATAGAGTTTACATGGAGGAGGAAAGCGGCGGCCGAGAATGTGCAAGGCTCGGTCTTTGGTTCTTCGGAGCGTGGAGGGAGAAAGAAGGCGTAAATAAAGAACAGCGGATTTGGTTTAAGAGCTTAAATAATAAATTGGTACTTCAACTTTTTAAAAATGTCTAATCGATAATAAAATTAATTTTTAGATTATTTAAAATATAACTCTTATTTTAAGTGTATTTAAGATATGAGTGATCAATCCATATTGTTCAAGTTCAACTTTCAGATGAGGATTTTTTAAAATAAATTTAAAACATGAAATATATTTTAAAATAATTTAAAAGTTAATTTTATTTTTAATTTGACTTTTTAAAATAATTAAGAAACTATAGTTCAACTTTCTGATGAGATTTATTTTTAAATAAATTTAAAATATGAAATATATTTCAAATAATTTAAAAGTTAATTTTATTTTTAATTGACTTTTTAAAATAATTAAGAAACTAATTTAGTCTTGTGAAGTTGCAAACTTTATTGCAAAATTAATTTTTAGATGAATGCTACTTATAACTCGATACTTATTAAAAATAATTTTAAGAAAATCACACTCCAAAATCTAACTTTAAGGTTTCAAAGTTGAAAAATTATATAAATTTTATACTAAAATTATATTCATTGAAATTAAAGTTCCAAGCTTTGCAATTAGTTTGATAAACTTATATCAAGGCAAAACTTAAAATATTGTTTACAAATGGACCTATATAATATAGATATACCATCAACTCATACTAAATAAGTGAAATTCAAATTTTAATTTTTTTTATAAATTTTATTGGATCTTTTATCATTAAACTCACTTGTTATTGACTCAAGATTTAAATTTAATTACTTGTAAGTAATAAGTTAAATATTTAATCATTAAATTATTAATAAATAGTAAAATATATCAAAATTTTAATTTTTTTAGAGAACTATATCAAAACTTTAATAGTTGATAATATTACCTTTTACAAAATAAATTTGGTAACCAATGGTTTGCTTGTTTATTTCACCTTCAATATTGAGCATGGACCTACAAAACCCACTGCATGGGTCACACAATCCAATTCCATGCCCCAGCCCATGACAACCAACGGCTATGAGTGGCGGATATACAACTACCAACCAACCATCCCCACTTCTCCTTCCACATAGCTTCCATGGCTACTCTTAGCTTCAATCCCACAAGAATCCCTCACAAACCCATCTTCAAGATCACATCTTTTTCAAGACCCAGAAATCTTCCATTTCCTTACTCCTCTAAACCTACCAAAAACCACCATAAACCTCACTATTTCCAACCCATAAGAACCATATCCGAAATCTCAGTTTCAGTTTCAACACAAGAAGTAGATGTTGAGGACTATGAAGAAGAAAACCCAACTACAGAAATGAGCTATATTGACCCAGAAACTGATCCAGATAGCATTGTAGAGTGGGAATTGGATTTTTGCTCTAGACCTATTCTTGATATCAGAGGCAAGAAAGTATGGGAGCTTGTTGTATGTGATGAATCATTGTCACTTCAATACACTAAGTACTTTCCTAATAATGTTATTAATAGTATCACTTTGAAAGATGCTCTTGTGTCCATTAGTGAGGATCTTGGTGTTCCTTTGCCAGAAAAAATCCGCTTCTTCAGGTGATCCTTATGGTAATTAAATAGCTTCATGTATTTATCTAACTGTTTGTTTCTTGATATTGTGATTGTGAAGTGTGGGTAGTGTTGATGATTGGTTTGAATTTTATTGGTTTATAGGTCACAAATGCAGACAATTATAACTAAAGCATGCAAAGAGCTGGATATAAAGCCTATTCCTAGTAAACGGGTGTGTTTGGTTTTTGTGTTGGCAATTTTTCTTTTATAATGTCGTCAAGAATATGAATGGTGCATATCAAATGTGAAAATGGGTTACAATACAAGTCTTTAGACGTTAACGTTCAATTAGTTGATTTAAGAGAATCAATTTGTTCCTTTATGCTTTTTCATTGCTTCTAGTTTTGGTTGACTTAGAAAATATTGTTGGTAGTTTTTACCAAAAGCTAGATTACCTTCCTAATTAGTGGGAAAGAATTAAGTTATTGTGAGGTGAATACCTGACTTTTTGCTTCTTCAATTCCATCATATTATCAATATTTGTTTCTTCAAATGTATCATAATTTATTATTTTTCTGAATGCTTTTCCTCCTTTTAAGCCTAAGTTAACTATTCACTTCAACATAACACTCACCTGCATCCAAAGTTTCCAAACACGAAAGCTTTTCTGATGCCATAATTGACTAACATAAAACAGATTAAATGTCCTTGCAGTTACGTAGTCTTGTGTATTTTGGTTTGTATTATAAGCCTTGAATTCCTAGTTAGAGCTGTCACATTTGATTTTTCTGACTTGTATTTGTTTTAATCAGTGTCTATCACTTCTTCTATGGTTAGATGAAAGATATGAGACTGTATATACACACCATCCTGGCTTTCAAAAGAGATCTAAACCACTTCTGGCTTTGGATAATCCTTTCCCAATGGAACTTCCTGACAATCTGTTTGGTGAGAGATGGGCATTTGTTCAATTACCTTTCTCAGGTACATGCACTAATGCTCAGTTATTATTGTTGTAAGGCAAAATGCTAAACTTCGCTGTCCAGCCTACTTATATCACAATTTCCCTTACATTGACAGACTAAATTCACATGAATAATTTCTCTAAAATATTGTAAAGGTTACTTTATCTGCTCCATTTGCTAGAAATTCAGTTTTTAAGGGGGAGCATAAGCCATAAGGGCCACAATACAAGTTTCAAAAATTAATTTCATCTTCTGAACTTCAAAATGCTGTGCTTTAATTTGTTTTTTTCTGAAATATTGAGATGAACTATCAACCGTTCTGATTATAGTTTTCTATGCTCAGCTGTTAGAGAGGAAGTTAAATCATTGGAAACCAGATTTATGTTTGGTGCTAGTCTAGATTTGGATCTGTTGGGAATTGAAGTCGGCGACAAGACATTGATTCCTGGACTTGCTGTTGCATCTTCGCGTGCTAAACCATTAGCAGGTGTATACTCCCTCTAACATATTTTGTAGTCTAAACACAAGTGATGCTATTTCATGTTGGTATTTTTCATTCTCGCCATAATCAATTGCAATATCTTCTTCCCATGATTCTTAAACTTTATCTGGAGATATGCATATTCACTACAAAATGACAGCAGCATTTCAATCGTGCTATGCTGCAAGAAAACTGTCCTATTTGTATTTCTTTTTTTCCTCTCGAGAATTGGCCAGAATTGACTATGGGTGTTTTTTAGTCTGTGCTGTGTTCACATCAATAGATGTAGGCTTTTCAAATGATAAACTGGGCATGACCTGAAGTAGCTGTATAGCTAGTCTCTTGCCACAAAACTTGATCTATTAATTGTTTGTAGCAAAATACAACAGGAAGCATGCTAGTTTCTGATGCACTTAGCTTTGTTTTGGACTAAATTCCTTGCATTAGAATAACTACCAGTGGCTTGTTGTGTGAAAGTCACATTGGTAGCATATATTTTAGGCACACAACGATTTCCAATAATACTTGTTCAATGAAATTTTTGTTGCCATATTTTCTTGGTGAAACATAATCTTGAAGTAAAATACATGCCAAATTTGGTTGCTGCTGTGATGCTATGAGCTCTTATTGTAGCTAAAGAGTAAACAAAAATACTACTTTGTCACCACCTTCGACGCTTCATGATAATCTGGGAATACTTTTATTATTTGAATACTTGTCTTTTTGAATTCTACACATACCTCGGCAGAATTTTATGATGTTTCTGTGATTGAAATATCAATGAAAACCTTTTCATGTGCTCTTCCAGCCTGGATGAATGGCCTAGAAGTGTGTTCAGTTGAAGCAGACACTTCTCGAGCTTGCTTAATTCTATCAGTTGGAATTTCGACGCTCTACATTTACGCTACCTATAAGAAAACTCCTGTGACAACAGCAGAAGCAGAGGCTTGGGAAGCAGCAAAAAAGGCTTGTGGAGGTTTACACTTCCTTGCCATTCAAGAGGATTTGGATTCAGAGGACTGTGTTGGATTTTGGCTTTTACTAGACTTGCCACCTCCTCCTGTATGATATTTAATCAGAAGTATGAATCAACAATATAGTGTTTTCTCAATTATTTCATCCCTCCTTTTGTCATGTTGCAATGAGGGATTTCTGGACTTTGCCTAGTACATCCCCTTTCCATACCAGTCCAAACAGGTTTATGCTCACCAAGCCTATCGAATTTATGAAAAATTATTTTATCTTTTTTTTTTCCCCTCACATTTATGGAGAGAGGGAGTTTAAGCATTGAGCATTGGCTGATCGCCCTCTCATGCAATTATGTTATTTAGGGTTCTCTGTCTCTCTTTTTGTAGTTAATTAGGCTTTGGTCTGAACTCGCTATTTTACAATCTCCCAAGACAGACATTGGTATTTTTCTCAAAAAAAAAAAAAAGACATTAATACTGCCAAATCCATTAACTTTTATTATATTTTTACTTCTACTATTATAACTGGTTTTGAACTATATTTAAAATGTCAATAGTTACATTTTATATGTGCAAAACTACATTCAACAATATTTCAAATTATTCAAATAGTATTTTTTATAAAAATTTAGTTATAAATTATATCTCATAGAGATTAGATTACAATATTAAGTGATATGCAATATACTAAAATTTTAACTGTGAAAATTAAAAGAATGATTTAATACAAAAATAATGTGTTAAAATTATATGTCATATATCAATGGTCACATTTTATATGCATTAAATTACATTTAGTGATGTTTCAAATGAATCAAATAGTATTTGTTATAAAAATCTAATTATAAGTTACATTTTATAGATTTTGGATTACAATATAATTAATAATAGTTATAATTCGGTGTGAATACCAAAATGTCACTATACGGTGCCGTAGTTTTACCTTGTAGGCAATGATACCATACATTGACAAGATGGGAAGACAAAGAAGGAACCCATTGACAAGGTATTTTTGAACCATGTTTACGTATGGCAATGACACGAAAATCTCCAACCTTTTTCCCTTATAGAATGGAGACAAAGATTAGATCTCATCTCACAAGTCTTCCTAAAAATTTTCAATTGAATGTTTGCAAAGACTATACACACACGCGTGCACGCATGCTCATAAAGAAAAATATGTATAGTGTGATACATTTTGCCTTCTTAATTTTTGATATGTATACATATAAGTATAATTAGCCTTTTACTTATATTTTAATGTATGTTTGTGCTAGTGTATTGGACTTAAGCTTTTGTGTTCGAGGTTTTGTATTAACATTAGCTTTTTATGAAGTCTGTGATTTAACACCTTGACAATTAGGTGTTCTACTATGCTTACCTTTCATAAACACACTCTTAGATATGGAGAAAAAAGGGATGATTGCATCTACTGCCAAGTTTATACTAGCATTTCATTGAAAGCTCAAAAACAAATCGAGTTTTCCTTTTCTTTTAGAAAATTTGAAAAGAAAGTATTTCAAATTGCAAACTTTATTTTTCAAACTCTTATTTTTCTTTAAATTTCATAAAATATTTTTTAGCAACTATTTTTCTTTTTTCAAAATTTTATATTTTTTTAAATCAACAATTTCATTTTTTAAAATCTCATTTCCTTGAAAACATTTTATTACCTTTTTTGAGTTATCCTTTATAACCATAAAAAATTCATTCTTAGTTTTTTTTTTTTTTTCTTTTTCTTATTGTGGGGATCATTCTTACTTATAGAGTTTGTATTTTATTTTAGTTAGACCACTTAATTTTCCCATGCCAGGCAAATATGACACTAATTCATATTTGAGATATATGGACCAGTGAGGAGATAAAAAATCTATTAATACAAGTTTTATATTTACAAAACTCAAACCTAAGATTTTACTTAGGTGATACCAAGCTCTTTACCACTTTGACTAGACATTGGTATAAAGGGTTTTAAGCTTCTTTTTTTCTCCTTTCATATTGATTGTAGCATTCTAATTCCATTAATTTTTATTTATTTATATAGTAATTGATTTATTTGTATAGAAGCTCTAATGATATGAAGACTTGGTTGTCATTGATCATTCATTATTGAGCAATGACATTCTCAAATTCCTTTAAAAACTATCTTGGAAAATCAGAGTTAAGTTTTAGTAACACTTATTGATCCATTAGTGAGGATGATAACCCAAAGCGAAAGGTTGAATTTGGTACTTTCAAAGGTATTGAAACTTATTCAAATTTCTTTGAATTCTCTTGATAGCAAAATATGTATACACATATTCACACTATTTCTCAAATAGTAATAAGTGTATGATAGAAAAAAAATGATTTTTTTATTCTCTAATTAAAGGATAAACTACATATATTAATTGTTTATAAACTGTTATATTTTTGGCAAAACAATATCTTAATGATGTATGTTCATGTTATTTTGGTCATTCAATATGTGAAAGGCACTCATTTAGGTACGTTGGTTTTATATGCAAATCACCTATGAATACAATTTGTTGTTTTCATTTCTTATGTATTCTTAATTTGAGAGGTTTGTTTTCATAATGTTCGATAGTAATGTCAAAGTTCCATTGTACTTAGTTAATATTTACAATATTATTGGTTTTTTAACTATAAAAGCAATAAGTTATGCATAATTATATTTTTTTTAAAAAAAAAAATCTAGCTATCCATTCATATACTTTCATTATAAAATAAGTAATAAATTTTTTTTATAAAACATCAGTCAAACACATCATCAATGAACATAAATCCATTTCATCAATCCTAACTATCTACCACATGTTGTACTAGTTTCTAGTTACCATAAAATTAATTTATTTATTATAAACGTACTAACTACTGGACATCATAGCAGCTACATAACAAACCTCAAATATATATATATAAAAAAATGATGATCATTAAACTCTAAGAACAAAAACT
Organism: Omphalea diandra; assembly: GCA_949677035.1. NCBI lineage: Eukaryota > Viridiplantae > Streptophyta > Magnoliopsida > Malpighiales > Euphorbiaceae > Omphalea > Omphalea diandra. The sequence continues at coordinate 92,220 of CATIWR010177261.1, forward strand.
CATTTTGTATCTTCTTTTTATTGTTCTACTTTCCTTTCTAACTCTTTAATTTTGTCTTTCATCCATTTGTCGGATAAACTCTAAAAAAAGTTATGTACACCATTTGTCTCCAATACCAATTATAGATTAGATTAATTGAAGAAGATTAACTAAAAAAGAAGATATGATATGAAAATAAGAATATAAATTAAGTTCTACCCTATATCTTTCACATCCTCAAAATATTCTTCCTAAATTATATATTGTTCTAAACAAGATAAATGTTTAATCAAGCTCACATCCTATACTTACATTTTAGATTGTATATTATCCTTATGTTATATGTTGACAATGATGATATAATGGATGGTTTGAAGTTCATGAATTTCTTTCTTTTTTTTTTTTAAGGGAAAAGATCAATGAAAATAAGGAATAAATTTGATGAATTAAGGTTTGATCTACATTTATAAAGAGAAAAAAGGGGAACAAATAGCTTTTTCTTTCTCTTGAAATCCATTGTTGTTTTGATTATAGAAAAGCCATTTTCCAACCATTTTTGCTTGAAATTTGGCTCTTTTTTTTTTTTTATCTTTTTATGTCAATAATTACTATCTAGGTAACAATAAACTTTATCATGTTTAGATATGAGGGTAGATCTCTCTTTTGTTTTCTTCTACCCTTCTAGGGGTTTATTTTGCCTTTTTTGTAGATCTTGCTTTCCTACCCTCATCCAAATTACTCCTAGTACTATCTTTATCCCTCTGTATTGTTCACATTAGTATCCTTAATTAGAGGTGTTCATGATATTTGAAGATCCATCCATATTTTCAATGGTGTGTTTTGTTCTTAATTGGTTATATATGGTACATAGTAAAACTTTGATTAAATCCTACCAATAGCATATTTAAGGAGATCATCATTTATATTGTAAAGGATTATGTCCTCCTCTTTTGTTTGTTTATTTATGCTTGTATTGCATGTTTCATTGATATTTGGGCTTTGATTAAAGGAAATTTGTACCTGCAAAATATTTGATTAACTTATTTTGTACCTGCAGTTGGATTCTTTATAAAGATAGTCTTTGTTGGTTGTTAGATTTATATTATTTTATACTATGGATAATGACTAAATTTCTTGTACTTGGTTTAGGCTTAATATATTTAAGTCTATCTTTTTATACTTTAATTCCTTATGTATGAATCATTTCTTTTAATAAAAAAAAAAAAGGAAAAGAGGGAGACAAAGTGGTTAAATTTCTCTTCAATTGCTTATATGAACCCTTTATTATCTTTAAAGCCTGTGCATCATTTTAACACATAAGCATGATAAATTATACCATGAAACTCAGACCATGATGTATCGTGGTTCAAGATTCAAAATATGTGCAACACATCTCTTTTACTTTCTGGATGTCGCATCTCTCTTTTTTTTAAAAAAAATTTCTAGTTACATTGACAATATTATTATTATTATTATAACATTTATTTTGAAAAGTATACTCATTTTTTTTTATTTTCACATAAAATGATATAATAATAAAAAATATAATTGTATTAAAATCTTCAATTAAAATAAAATAATACAATAATTTATCATTAATTATAATATATTTTATATTTAATACATAAATTCTATAATGTTTATAAATTTTAATATTATAAAAAATTTGATAATACCAAAATATTTAACTATATACTATTTAGATATATGTTCATTAGTTTGTGTACATAAGTTCATTAGTTCAAATTCACAAATTCATCTGTTATAAAGTAGAGCTTCATCATAAATTAATATGATGTTCATAAGTAATATATTTTTTGCTTATTAGTTTAATCATAGAGGTTCATTTTGTTATAACTCATATGTTCATTAATGAAGCCGAGTATTAAAAGTGATGAACCTATAGTGAATAATTAATGAACCTTAGTAATTTAACTATTGAATCTATAGTTTTTCAATAATCAACATTACAAGTTAATGAACTTGAGTATTAAAAATAATGAATCTATAATGGATAAGTTAAGAACTTGCATAATTTAATTGATGAACATTTGTTATTTCATTAATGATGGTATATAGAGTTTTTTAAAAAAAGAACCTATATGTGTTAACTAATGAACATATATGAAAAATAAACAGGTTTATTATAAACATATCTTTGTATCTTTTTTTTATATTTTATTTCAATTTTTGAGTTATTTATAAGTTTATATGCTAACTAATATCAAATAAAAAAGATGAACCTATAATTGATAGATAATGAACCTACATGTTTTAATTAATATACTTATAGTATTTGACTAAGCAACCTCTATATAATAAAAAATCTGAATATTAAAATTCATAAACATACAGTTCAAAACTAATATACCAATTTCAGTATATTTTATGTTTTTTTAGAAATAAAAATATAACTTATTTAAATTTTATATAAAATAAAATATTTAATTTTTTAATTTAAAGTAAGTAATAATAAAAAAATATACATCCTAGTTTCTAAATATTGGATCAAAAGAAAGAAGAACAAAGAAAAAAATTGATATGTGTCTTCACATGAGTGACATGTATATTATATGCACGTGTTTATGTGTGCTTGAACCATAAAATATCGTGGACAAAGATGCACGATATAGCAACACCATAAGACTAGCACTTCACTAATTCCGGCCGACTAGCTAAGGTAAGTCTACCGCCAGTAGTCGTTATTCTCACTAGAATTGATATATTCCTAAGACTGTAATAGTATGAAGAGAATGGCGTTTGCTTTGTCAGGATTTTTCATTGAAGGTTAATTTTGGAAGCAAGTAAAAAGATTAGGGATTTTTTTTTGTAATTATTCATATTTTATTTAATTTTTATTTTAAAGGAGCGATCTCTAAATCCCTCTCTCCTAAAAAGTAAAAAAAAAAAAAAAAAAAGGAAAAAAAAAATTTCAAAATCCCCTCCTCACCTCACTATGGCCTTTCACGTAGCTTGCCCAATTACATGGTTACTGTCTATCTTAACTATTAACACTATAAACCTCTCCTCCTTTTTTAAACCTCATTTCTCTTCATTATTTTCTGTGTTTGTTTTGCAGTCGGCGAATTTGCTTCTGCGCGCTAGGGTTTCCGCGGGATCTCCACCCCGCCAAATCCAATGCCGACTTCCTGTTAGACGTGTCCAGGATCGAAGAGTTCTTGAAGGATCCTTTAGGAATTAGGGATTTTAACAACAAGAAGGACAAGACTGTACAGGTACTTGTTCCTAAGATTGTACCGGTGCCGGCTACGGTCTTACCTGCGGTGAGTTTGGCCGTTGCTGCAGCGCCGGGAGATGGAGGTGGTGGTGGTGATGCGACGGCCGCCGAAGAGTTGTCGGCTCAGACTAAGCGTGCTGCACTTCAGAGGAAGGCTGCTGCTGCTATGGTTGCTGCTGAGGATTATGCTCGCCGTTTTGAGTCCGGCGATGTGGCGGTAATATTCCTTTGTTTGTATTAATTTTATTCTATGTTTAATTTGAATGTACGTAATTTGGTGCATGCCTTGTTCATTTAATTTTGGTAGCTAAGTTATGGTTAATTTGAGGGGCTAACTTGCTTGATAGATGTGATTTACTGTTGGGGTGAATTTTGGCTGTTGACTTGGGGGTAAATGTTGAGGTTGGAATTTTTGTTGAAACATTTTATTTTGGTAGTACGGGTGCTTGATTTGTGTGTTTAGGATTCGGTGAAAATTTTGTTCGAGCTGAATCTTCAATTTGGATTTATGCGAGTGATTTTCTAAGAATAATATATTATTAGCAAGCGCTGAATTTACTGAATTAGATATGGAATTAGTTCCTTATCCATGGTTTATTATAATTTTTTTTGTCTGGGTTGGAATGGATGTTGAGGTGATGACATTTGAAGTCATCTATTGCTTTACCTCTCTTTTTATCATTGCAAACGCATCTTTACACTTTCATAGATCTTCCTACATGGAAAACTTGAGATTTTGGGTTACTGAGATGCGTACTTCAGATTATTGTTTAATAGTGCATAGTGCGTACCACAGCTTTAGTGAAGTTTAGTTGCATTTAAAAGTGTTAAATTCACTTGCAGGTTGCCTCAAAAGATATGACTGGGGATGAGCAAGGTCTATCCAACACGAATGTGATGTGCTGGATGTGCTTTTTGGGTGAAACTGAAGAAAGTGAAAAGTCGAGGAGGATGCTTTCTTGCAAAAGTTGTGGCAAGAAGTACCATAGGAGCTGTTTGAAAGCATGGGCTCATCATAGAGGTAAAGGTTAATGGTTATAAATTTCCTGAGTTGCAACTCTTTTGTGTTCTTATATGGGGGGCTGGTTGCAGATTTATTTCACTGGAGTTTATGGACCTGTCCGTGTTGCCGAATCTGTGAGGTACTTGTGGTTGTTCTTCAGTGATTTACATTCTTTTTATTCTAATCAAAGAATCTAATACGGAGGGCATGCATGCCAATATCTGGCTTTTTCTTGGATTAACTTTTGTATCCATTGAAAAGCTTCAGGATATCAAGACCAACCATGGTAATCATATTAAAATCAGCCTTTTTTTGATGTGCTCTTATGCTGTTCTCTAAATCCAACTGAAAACAAGCTTTATTACGTTTTTATTTAATAGGCATTGCTCTGAAACTTTGGTGTCTTTTTCTTTTGCAAGATATGCCGAAGAACTGGAGATCCAAATAAGTTTATGTTCTGCAAAAGGTGTGATGGTGCATACCATTGTTACTGCCAGCATCCTCCACACAAGGTAAGGTGTTGATTACTTGTCTCTGGGTGTTATATCTGGATTAAATTAGCTTTATTAGTATTTTATTTGTTGATGGTGCAGAATGTGAGCTCTGGGCCATATTTATGCCCCAAACATACAAGGTGTCACAGCTGTGGATCTGGTGTCCCAGGAAATGGCCTAAGCGTGAGGTATTAATCAGCAATGGATAGCCTTTTCGGTTTGCACATAAATTAGCCTGTTTTATGTGTTCATATTATTGTTTTGCTCTTTAATTACTCATCAATATTGGAGAAAAATAACATATATAATAACTGAATATCTTTGTAACTTAATAATTTCTTTTTGCAGCATGTTTTGGAAGTCATACACTTCATTGCCATACCTATTGATGGGGATTTCAATCCCTCTAATAGGGGTGGATTAGAATTTCTTTAACCTTTTAGGTTTACATTTTTACTTTGTGATACTTTGTCAGAGCAGTATATATGTGTGGTATGCAAAGTGATGTTGTTACATCTTCTATCTGATTTCGTATGTATCTTTGATTTGGACCACTCTATTGGTCTGGTAGGAGACTATGCTTGATGAATGAGCTATGTTTATATTTGTAATTCTTGTGCCTGTAGTTCGAACAAGGCTTTTGTCTTTTTTACTTTCAGATTGATTATCATTTGCTTTTAAAACATTCAGGTGGTTTCTGGGATATACATGTTGTGATGCTTGCGGAAGATTGTTTGTGAAGGGAAACTACTGCCCTGTTTGTTTAAAGGTATCATTATCATGGACTTAACACACACTTGCTTATAGGCCACCATATTCATGATTATAGTTAACAGCTCTATATTGAGGTGGAGCGGCTCTGGTATTACAGTTAAAGACTCAGTTTATACCAGTGTAGTATATATGTATTTTTCTAGTGGATAACTTGTTAGACCTGGACTTAATATGAGCATGTGCTCACTTTGTGTTACCTGATTTCATTCATTTTTAATCTGAATTAAATTGACTCAACTTTGTAGGTTTATAGAGATTCAGAGTCAACACCAATTGGCTCAGCTTATCAGTGTTTTACCAGTGTAGTATATATGTGTTTTTCTGGTCGATAACTTTTTGGATCTGGACTTGATACAAGCATGTGCTCACTTTGTTACCTGATTTCTTACATTCTGAACTTGATTTAAATTGGCTCAACTTTGTAGGTTTATAGAGATTCAGAGTCAACACCAATGGTTTGCTGTGATATTTGCCAGCGGTGGGTTCACTGCAGTTGTGACGGCATCAGGTTTGTTGCTGCCCTTGTTCATGAAGAGAACCACTGAGGTGGATATTGTTTTCAACTGCAGGTTTCTGAACATTGATGGTGCACATGTTTGTTTGTCGTATGTGTGTGTGTGTGTGTGTGTTATTCATTTCCTATGGCTGTGGATCACCTTTTCTTGTATGCATGTCTCTGGTCTGTGTAAACCAAGTTTTAATTAGCAAGTTAGCCGGCTGTAGTTTTGGTGAAAAAATATGGGAATGGGCAAGTTCTGCATTATGTCGGGTAGCTTTATGAACTACAGACATTTACTGATTCCACGAAAAAAGATAGACAGGCTTTTGGAAAGAGTTAAGGTAGATTGTATGATGCAACTATGCTAATGATTATCTGCTGCTTCTCTCCTGATAGTAGCTCAAACATATGATACTCTTTTCCTATTTTCTGAGTGGAGAAATATTTTCAGAACTAGTTGAAATGATGTAGTTAAAACCTTAAAGGGCAAGGGGACGGGTGTGTTTGATCTACAAGATATTATCTGTGGCTGCTGGATGAGAGCTATGAACAAGATGGTAAAAAAGGTGGATTAGTAGCTGTGGAAGTTTTATAGGAATAGTGAAGATATGATTGAACTGGGTATAAAGGACTATTTATTGGATTAAAGAAAAGCATCTTTGACTTTGCAACTTTTTGAAGCAAAGAAACCTGAGCAAAATTGTGTAGAGAATTTGCCGTATTTATATCTATAATGACTGCTGAGCACATTCTGCTTTCCTTTAGCTCTCTTTTGTGGATGTGTGCATGTTAAGTTGGGGCTAATGGCTTGTTGGGACTTTACATTTTAAGGCATTATTTGGTGTTTTGATAGCAATTTAATGTCTATGAGCTCTGTTCTTGCTAAAGGGAGAAATTTCTGCATCATTGTTTTCTGTTGCTTGTGTTGTAGTTAGTGTTATTTCTTGTTTGTGAATTGTTGAATCCTGTGACAGATATTAGATAGCTCATTCTTGTTTCTTTTTTTTCTTCAGCGATGAAAAATATCTACAGTTTCAAGTGGATGGAAATCTCCAATACAAATGTGCTACATGTCGTGGAGAATGCTACCAGGTTTGTTAAAATGGGATTCTCTTTCTCTGTCATGTCTCTTGTTAGTGGTGTGGTGTGTGCTGCAGTTGACTGGTTGTTACTGCTTCTATTTCTTCTACTCATTTTAAATTTTTTAAATAAATTAGATCGGATATATGTTCCCAGGTAAAGGATCTTGAAGATGCTGTTCAAGAGCTCTGGAGAAGACGTGATAAAGCTGATCAAGGTTTGATTGCAAGCTTGAGGGCTGCTGCAGGGTTGCCAACTCAAGAAGATATTTTTTCCATTTCGCCTTATTCGGATGATGAAGAAAATGGTCCTGTGATGCTAAAGAACGAATTTGGACGTTCCCTAAAGCTCTCTCTAAAGGGGTTTGTTGATAAGTCACAAAAGAAGAGCAAGGAATATGGAAAGAAATCTTCAACTAAGAAAACTGCTAAGAAAAAAGGTTCCCATGTGTCTTTAATAAGTAAGACTGATCCACAGCAACATGAAATTCAACTTTTTGGGCACATTTTGGATGAGAACAATAATGATGACTCTTGGTCTTATAGAGAAGGAGGACCAGATGTATATTCTTCTCCTGTTGCAGGAATTGTCAAGCACGCTAAAGGCGTTTGTTCTGTTAATCAGCCAGGAGTTTTGAAACATAAGTTTGTTGATGAGGTGATGGTGAGTGATGGAGAGAGGACATCCGGAATTGTCAAGATTAAGAATAATAAGCCTCTTCATTTGGATAGTGGAGATGATACTGAAAAACAGGCTAACAAGTTGAAATCGATGAAGGCAAAGAAGTTGGTTATAAATATAGGTGCACGAAAAATAAATTTAACTAATTCTCCAAGATCTGATGCTTCAAGCTGCCAAAGAGATCAAAATTTGACAATTTCTAATGGTATGTTTTCTGTATAACATTGAACAACTTTTACTGTGTAAGTTGTATTATCATAAACTTTTCAAATGTAATCATTTTGAGTCATTGTTTCTCATTTTAAGTTTATTTCCAGTTCAATTCTCTCTTCAAGATGCTTGAGCTTAGAGAGGATGCCTCATTGCATGCCTATAGTATCAGGATTTGAGTTAGCTCGACAACAAAAATATTTTTAGTTTCTATGATGATTGGATGGTTATTTTTCATTCTCTGCATTTTGCTTAAATGCTTAGTTTTGTTGAGCAGGCAGTGAAGATACAGGCCAACATGAAATGAATGATAGGTTTCTGGGGGATAGACACGAAGGCACTACTACATATGGTGATGGTAATTGGCTTATTTGCTTGTGTAGTTGATGATAAATTGTATTTTCGTGTTGCCATTGGCTGGCGTATATAAATGGAGGATATTACTAATTACACAATTGATTTTACTACTTGCAGGAGATGCAGTTGATAACTCTGGCCAAATAAGAAGTTTAAAGTTTTCACGAAGAGAAGGAAATTTTATTAAGTTTGGAAAAGTGAAATCTGAAACTTCCAACTTAAATCCCAGATTTGATATTGGGAGTGGCCCTGATGGATATGAAACTGTTCCTTCAGACCATATACATTTTTCATCAGGAAAAAGATGCTTTGATATAAGTGGGACTGCAATGGCACCTGTTGGTGAAATCCCTGCATTAAGAAGTGAGAAGGCATCCTCAGGGAAGCAGCCAGAAGTTGGGCCTGAGACATATGCTGAAAGCAATGATGATTCTGGTGACACTCCTATTTCGCAATCATTGCCAAAAGATTCCAAAATTTCGCTGAAGTTAAAGATTAAAAAACCTATTCTTTTAAATCAGTATTCTCGAAAGCCTCTACCAGAGGAAGAAAAGAGTTCCATAAGGGGCCAAAGGTCAAAAAGAAAAAGACCATCTAGCTTGATGGAGAAAACACCTTTTAATGAAGATGATGTCTCACAATCACATCAAGACAGTGAGATGATGGAAGCTAGTTGGATATTGAAAAAGTTGGGTAAAGATGCAATTGGAAAAAGAGTTGAAGTTCATCAGCCATCTGACAAATCATGGTGAGTTTTTCTTTTTGCCTTATTCTTTGGGTGGAGGGTGTGGAGTTTTGGGAAAGGTATAGCATAAGCTATCTGACAATAGGAAGTTGGTTGATGTGGGAGTTTCGGAGTTTGGGAATGATATAGCATAAGCTATCTGACAATAGGAAGTAGGTTGGGGAGGGATTTTCGGATTTTGGGGAAAGATGTAGCATAAGCTGGTGGGGACCACTGAGCATGTTAATCACATCCTAGAAATGATCCATTTCTAACCATTACTCATCTAGTTCTGTTTTGAAGCAGGAAACAACTTTTGATGGGTGTTTCCTTAATTCTGCGAATGAAGCAGAAATGATGAGGTTGGTGTTGTGAAAGGATCATGTCTTCAGTGGTCTTGCACATATCTGCATCCGCTTGAATCATGTGCCCTATGCCCAATGAGTCTGCATGTATGCATGCATGTTCACATTCTTGTACTTAGAGAAAATGTTGTTGCTGTTATATTGAGATGGAAATGGTTATATTACATCATGTTGGAAGTTTTGTTTATGGGCAAAAACTTGCCTGCATTGGGTGTATATATCACATCCTTTATACACCCAGCCAATAATATAATGACATAAACATAACTGCCCATAACTACTTTTTAATGTGTGAAGACTCTTATACCCTTATTTAATAAGGGGTGTATTTATTCTATTTGATGGATGTATACACCCAGTGTAGATAAGTTCTTCTCTTGTTTATGTTAATGGTTTTTCTCTCTTTTGGCTGTTGATGATGGCTTCTTAATCCACAGGCATAAGGGAGTGGTCTCCGACATGATTGAAGGCACATCGACCTTATCTGTTACTCTGGAAGGTGGTAGAGTAAAAACCTTGGAACTTGGGAAGCAGGGAGTTCGGTTTGTTCCTCAAAAGCAAAAGAGAACAAGAACATGAATGTTGATGGTTTAACTCGTTGCAGCTTTTGATTGTTGCATTTGGAGACTTCTTCCATATTAGCAGTGAAGTAGCGGTCTCCATTCCTCCAGACCAAACAGATTCATTTTATATTTTCTGGTTGCTTGTGTTGGGGCTGATTTCTTCAAAGCATATCATGGTAATTCACTCGGTTACCTGAAGAAATGATATACTGGACAACCAGGGATTTTTGGAAGTAGCTTGCTCCATTTTCTTTCTTTTCACATTTCTACATGTATTTGAATGCATAATTGATTTAGAAATGTTTTTTTTCCCAACGTTCTGTGTTAGGTGAACATACTTGCTTTAGCATTGTTAACCAGTGCATAGTAGCTGGGCATTTACCTTGTTAATCGTAGTTAGAAATTAGAATTGCTCATGGCTCCTATTGTTCTGCGCCTTCAATTTAAGAATTTGCTTGGTTTCTGGCGAAGGAAAACTTTATGAGTCCTTAACTATTTCGAAGCAACTGTATTCGCATGCAGGAATCTCTCATGTAGCATGTGCAGATGGCATTGCATTCTCGTGCGTGTGAATGCCTTTTGCCTATTGCCTATGCATCTCAAAAGTGAACCTAATTAGCAATTGAAAAATTTTGGCTGGCTTATTTTAGCATGATGGCTCATAGAGAGAATGGAGAAATTTTCATTATGAATAATCAATGACCCAAGGTCGCATGATTTTTTATTGAAAAAAAGCAGTTGAATATTTGTTTAAAATGAAGTGAACCCATTTTTATATCCTATTTTAATGTTAAAAAGCCTTCAAAGTTAAGCTGAACAGGAAGTAGATGGATATTATCACTAGTCATCAAAGTTAAAGTTGTTTCAGATCATAATAATAAAAATGATATTCTAATTTCAGAGTTAAATAAATATATGTCGCTAATTATGTTAAAATCAAATTTCTATTGCTAATTTATGTATTGCATGAAAGTTCTTTTAGAACCAAAAGATATTGAATGATATGTAATTATTTAAAATATTTTCATTCCATCCTTTTAATTCATCGATTTTGAGATTAAGAAAAATAAATATTTAAAAATAAATAGATGTAAACTTTTAATTGAGGTTAACTCATTAACCTTTTTTACATTTCATTTCTTAACTCTCTCTAATCAATTTTCATGCATGACTTTAGATTTTAAAATATTTTTTAATTAATATTTATATGATTATTTATAAACAAAAAACTTAAATTCCTCCAAATTCAATTTATACCGTAAATTATCCATTTCATCTTTGCAACAAATCATTTGTTGTGGTGATGTAATTCGCAAAACTTGTATATCTACACATTTGGAATACATAAAAGGGAAAATGACAACGAATACCTTATATTTTACATAATGTTCATTTTCTTTTGTTAATTTGGCTGATATTTTCCAACTTAACAACTCTATATATACTCCTCTTTTTTTTTTTTTTGGAGAGCAACGCCTCTGCGTATCGCCCATTAAAAATCAATTAAACGACACCGTAACATTGGTCATTTGGTGCTGGCACTCCAGATAGCTGCACTGTAAAAGCGACGCCGCCGTTTCCTCTGCCTTCTAAGTTCCAAGGTCTTCTTATGACAGAAGCAGAAACTGCTGTTGTTTCAAGCTTCTAACTTCTGTGTGGAGCTCGAAAGAGAGAAGAAGCCATGAATGCCCCTGACCGCTACGAGCGATTCGTTGTCCCAGAAGGCACCAAAAAGTAATTCACATTTCCTAGCTCCTCTCTCTTTGACCCTTTCTTTGCAACTCACCATTTGCTTCGTTCTTTGCGTCCCTTGTTAGGGTCTCGTACGAGAGAGACACGAAGATAATAAACGCGGCCACGTTTACTATAGAGAGAGAGGACCATACCATCGGCAACATCCTTCGCATGTACTTACCTTATATTAATCTGTTTTCGTGGTTTCATTAATTAAAGCTTAATCGAACTCTAATTTTGTTGCTTTTTTTTAACAATTTTTTTTGGCGTAAATAGGCAGTTGCACAGAGATGATAATGTTCTCTTTGCTGGCTACAAACTCCCTCATCCTCTCCAGTATAAAATCCTTGTTAGGGTTAGTCGTTTTCTCACTTGCGCGGATTTTTTTTTGTTTCTTTTGTTTTTGTGCGAATTAATTAATTAACGGTTTGAGATCCTCTTCTTCATTTGAAATGAACGGTTGTGATTCTAAAATTTAAAACTTAGAATGCAGTTTTTTCGCAGCAGTGAGCTTAATGGTTTGAACTAAGCATATGCTATCATGTTTTAATCAACATACGAGGATATGCATCCTTGAAAAGGGATTAATGGATTGAGATGCTCTTATGATGGAAATGTGACAACTGCATTTTAAATTTTTTATTTTTAGGATCACAGCCATTAAGTTCAAATTCAATGAAACAAGTGCGACCTGTCAGGTAATGTGGTTTCATAGTATGATCCTAAGCATCCATGTAAATCCAATGGCTTTGACTAAACAAATGTGATCTGTAGGGTTTTAATCTGCATGATAGGTTCTGCATCTGTGAAAGGAATTTATACATGGTAAAATGCTTTAATTTATATGATTTTAGTGCTGTGCTGCTATGATATCTGTCATCACATTCTTGTGAAACATTTAGATTGAATTTTGTAGATGGGATTTTTTCTTAGGGCAGCACCCTCAGAGGAAAGGAAAAAAATATTCCTTTGAACAGACTAGGCCAATGGGGGTGCGCTCTTAGGATCACCAAGCAGACAGATTTGGTCTTGGCTGATGCGAAAGCTCGCCCAAGGATTCCCTGACTGGTTGAACATAAAAAATGAGATTTTTTTTATATAATTAAAGATATTTCTCTTAAATACAATTGAACGTTGGTAGCTGATAATTGCTTAATTCCATCTATCTTTTGGATCAGTTGTGACTAAGGATCACGCTTATGTTTCCTTTATCACCTTTTTTTTTTAATTCAACAACATTTCTTGTTTCTGGTACATAAACAGCCATCACAGTGGGTCTATTTGTTCGTCAAAATCTGCACATTGCATACTCTATTGAGATAAGTAACTTAAACAATGTATGCACAATCCTATTGTCTTGGATTGATCCGATTTTAATTTAGAACATCTTGGGCAGAGAGTGTGGCAAATTGCATTTTTTTTTTTAAATCACAGATATGCAAGTTTTTTTTTCCAACTTTTGGGTTTTAACCTATTTGATGTGGTTTTGTAGATTCATACAACTAGCCAGTCTTCACCAATGCAGGCATATAACCAGGCTATCAATGATCTAGATAAAGAACTTGACCATTTGAAAAATGCATTTGAGGTATGAATATGATATTCTCTTTTACTAGCCATCCATCTCATTATCATTGCAAGTTCCAGGTGAAATTATTTTTTTAACTCTTTATTTGTGATTTGATAATGGATCATTATCTCTGATTTAAATCAGCATGCTAGCATGATTGTAAGCTTGAAGTGTCATGGATTCAATATGACGTCATCCATGTCACATTTTGTTTAGCATAGGCACAAATCTCATATTTGTTGCATATATCTGTATTCTCAACTTGTCATTGTGGACTGAACAAGTCTTGTGTTGCATCTCCAAAGTAAGATTGGACCTATGGAAATGTCAGATATTGAGGTGTACATTTCCGCAAAAAGTTTGATTCCTTGTCAGAGATTTTTCTTTTGTATAGTCCCTTGTCCGTCCTATTCTTTTTTGAGGCTAATCTTACTTTGTCAATTCCCATAATCTCTTTTCTTTTCATGTTTGCTTGCTTGAAAATCTATGTAGGAGAAACTGTAGTAGATTTTTTGCAGTGTTCTCAGTGTGTGTGTGTTGCTTTAAACAGCTTTCAATGTGATGAGCACATGCTATTGCTTTTAGAATATATCATCTACATGCAACTTCTGGAAAGGTTGAGATCTGAGAGGTGCTTCTGACCAGAGTTTTAAATATCAGCTGTTACATCTCATAACAGCCAATTCGCCACTGATTTTGGAGGAATCAATCTGATATTCTCCGTTTCTGTACCCCTTTTCCCAAATCGCCTTTGAATCGTCCCTTACATAACAAAACAACTGATATGAATGGTTTCAACTATTCTGCATAAAAAGTAACGTCAACATCACCGAGAAGATACTGATGGCTTCCACTCAATAGGTTCCCATAAAAGGTAATCTTGACATCACCAAAAAGAAAAAGTAAATCAGAAAGGAAGAAGAGGAGAAACATGCAAAAATCGAGAGAAAAGAAAAGATCAAATCAGGGAAGAAGAGAAGCATCATGAAAAAATCAAGAGAAAATCCAAATATTAGAAGGAAACTCGTGAAATTTTAAACAATTTCTTTTGGGTCTTCTAATAAGGCTTAAAATTTGAATGATTTAATACTCATTCTTCTCTTTTTCTTCCTGATGTTGTTTGAGTTACCCAACCTTGTCTTGGTGTAGATTAACTCAAAGTTGTTTATCCTGGTTTTGACTCTGTCGCTTCTTCTTGCAATGTGCAGCTCTAGATAAAAAGCTAACAATAGCTTTCTGGGCTTCTCTCCTTCAATTCACAGTTTGGGCCTTTTTCTTTTTTGGTTGATTTCTATCTTTTGGGTTTTGGTTTTAATGAACTAAGTGCATGCATTACCATTATTGGTTTATTGCTATTACCCAAACCTTAACATGAGAAGTCTCTGTTTTTGTTAGTTATGTATTGTAACCAGAGTATTTTTTGTTTATTCGTTCTTTTTTTTTTTTACTAGAACCATAAATAATGTTTTGCTTTAGTAGATAAATGTTAAATGAGTGATTTGTTTGTATGGTGATTTTTTTTTTAAAAAAAAATTTCATTATCTCTGGCTGCGACTGTTACATTTTGATCGAGACTACTGGCACATCTACAATGTGACCATGATCGCAACACTGTCCGCGACCGTGATTTAGAGTCTCTCTTCCCACTATATCAAAGATTGCTAAGTCATTTTCAGATTGCTCAGAGTGGTTCTTTTCCAATAGAATTTCTGTGCTTGATCATCTTTGCTGTAATGGATCAAATGTTTAGAGGAGGTACCGCCTGAGATTTAATTTATATGTTTCTCTTGGAAGAGGTGGCCATTAGTCACTAGACACCAATTATGTTGTAATTTTGTTCCCAGTTTATCAGGTAACTGTTAAGCATTTCTGTGCTTGCTAATTTTGGGAGGAAAATGTTTGTTGCAATTTAGCTGAAAGTGGACACTGACATTTTTAAAAATGGACTTGTTTGTTGAAAGTGATACCTTTTCCATTTAGGCTTTGAGATATGGCACTTCTGATAGCGATTTTGTTTAATAAAGATGAGCTTTTTTGAATAAAAGTGCGACTCAAGAGTTCTGAAATTTCATCTTTTGAGAATTGATGTCTCTCTCACAAGCATATTGGCATCCAGATTTGTGAGAGTACTTAGGGATTCATGTAGAACATAATAGGTGATGTATCTTTCATTTTAGTCTATTGGTTCAAGTATTGAGAGGTTATGGTTGTTTTAATAGTCTATAGACAATTTGAGAATAACGAAGAACTATTGTCCACTTTCTAGCATTCATTTCTTTGCTGTTGTGGAGACAATTGCTTTGTCAAACTTGATTCTGATGTTTCTAAATTTCTGCTTGTAGGTTGAATTGGCAAAGCATACTTAGGAGTTTTAGCATGTGACATTTGAAGAGCCAAAGTATATGGAAATTCATTTTGATGAAATCAGAGAGAGCGTGTGACTATGATGAGACTTTGGTCACGCTTGTGTAATTAACTAATGAATTCTGCTAATCAAATGTTAAATGTGTGACAGATTGTAATAAAGTAATAACACATCTATTTTGTTTTAAGATGATTGCTTTAATCACACATGGGTTTCATACTCTTAACTAGCCCATTCAAAACTACCTTGGATATGAACGATGTCTATTATATTTAACGTGTTTTCCATGGTTGTGTTGAGATGCGAATACTGGCACTATACTTATAGAAAGTTTGCACGAGGTAGCATGTGAAACGCAAAAAGAGCCATTGTTCCTTGTTAGTTGTGCTGTTTCATGGCCTTGTTACTGTTATTGTGATATGCGACGGTAATGGGAGAGACTAAATCTCCAGCTGCAAATAAAATAGAATACTGCTGATTTTGCATTTCTGTCCATTCTACCAACTGTCTTCTAGTGGTTCCTTTTCCTACCTAGACTTTCTGATCTACCTCACTAGAACATTTACATGATAGAGAATTCATAATCCACACCATCTATTTCTCCTTTAAGATGGTGTTGTTGGATAATCAAGACAGAGGTTTTTTGTGAGAAACTAGACCCTGAAAGCACATCCCCTACTGGACCTAATTCTGGACATTGCTGCCAATCACTCATCCCAACTGTCAATACTGAGTTCACCCTTAATCCTTGCCCCACGATGATTAATGCATATTGCCCTTCCAGTGATCTTAGAGTTGCATATGTCTCGGCTGAATTGGCAAGATGCTTCTCCATATACGAAACATGCCCTCCTGCAATGTGTCTTTCATAGAAGTGTGCGAAACTCTCATCGTCCAGCTTCATCTCTGCTTCCTGCTCAGCAGCATTTACTCTATAATGGCCAGTTCTTCTTGAGTGGTTTTCGGAATTGTCATCAAGTAGGAATCTGATCACTGTGAGCTTTACTCCTGGATGTCGAGCAACACTACCTGCATAAGCGAGTGCTTCTCTATCATCTTTGCCACCTATGAAGATGACTGCTACATGGAAAGATCTTGTGGTTGTTGATACTTTCTCTTGCAATCCAAGACCTCTATCAACAAGAATCCCAACTGAACATGGGGCATTTCTGAGCAACTGTCACAATTAAGAATACCATCATTAAAGCAACCATATATATATATATATAGGGATATGCAAGCGACTTGAACTGTGTGAAGTTACCTTCCGATTGACGTATCGGAACCCAGGATGACCGGTGTCCAATGTTCCATCTGCTCCCTGGCTTTTGTGAAATGGTAATATGATCAAGGAGACCATCAAGTCCTCTGCTAAAATGTAGATATCTTGAGTCATGCTATTGAAAGATGAAAGAGCAAGCATTCTTCTGAAAGTGATGCCCTCTCCATTTTCATCCACATAAGCTTGGATTGTCCTGGTGATTTGATCTCTCATATCTGTTACTTGCTTATCGGTCACTGTCACAGTATCTGTTCCATCACTCTGCACCAATGTAGCTGCTATTTGTTCTGTGAGTTCAACCATGTCAGTGACATAAACAAGAATTCCAGGATCAGCTGTCCCTCGTGAAATCTCCATGAATTTGATGGTTGAAGGCACATTATGCATTCCATGAACACATAACAAGATTCGAAGCTCATTCGTGGGGTCAAGCCCTTGAAGCGCCCTTCGATGAGTCGGTGCACGTTTCTTTGCTCGTTCTATGATTTGCATCACAATTGATGGAGTGTGCATGACTGTGAGGAAGATCACAATAACCAACATAATGCTGGTTGAAGTAGATGTAATTTGATACTGCAATCAGTTTAACAACACTGAGAATTATTAGTTCTTTCATACCGCAATCAGTTTAACAACACGAGAATTATTAGTTCTTTCATACTGCAATCAGTTTAACAACACGAGAATTATTAGTTCTTTCATTGCTAAATCAGATTGTTTGCTTGGACAAATCATGTTCAGCAAGTCTACAATAGGCATGAATCTCCACTATGATTTTATCTTGATATCAGTCATTTATTTTGATATTTTAAGAGAAGCAAAAATACTTACTATGTTCAAAAGAATAGCCAAGAATACATGGAAATGACCCTTTGCAGTCAAGAGCAATCCAAGTTCAGCGGATTCACGCCAATGATAACCTAATATTGCACCGCATATGACTGTTCCAACAACTTTTCCAAACAGTGCTATTGCTGTAAGGACAAAGAACCTTGCCCATGTTCCCCAGTGGCCAGGTTCAAATTTCTGGAGATTGGCATGATAACCCATCCAGAAGAAAAAAAGTGGATAGAAAATGGTGGTTAACAGATAGTTGATTTTCCCTACTGCCCATTTTGAGACTCTGCCCTCGGTCGGTAGAAAGATTCCAGCCATGAATGCACTTAGAATAGGACTGTATCCATAAATTGGTGAGGCAGTGCAAACCATGACCATAAAGGCAATGGAGAGTACTAAATGTGAGCCTTTCATAGGTTTTCCTTCCGGGTTCTCATTGTTCACCCAGTTCATAAAGATCGGCGAAATTTTCGCTGCGAAAATGGTTTGAAGTAGCAATGCCGCACTCATAGTTAAGGCTTTCATAAGTCGCACAGAAAAATCAGTAACTCTTGTTGTTGGAGAAACGAAAATATATCCAATGGAGATTATAAGCATGGGCATCATATCAGAATGCACTCCTGCTGCAATCACAAGCTTTCCTATATCTGACTTGCCTATTTTGAGATTGGTTATGATCCTAGTTAGTATATGGGAGCCACTACCAGAAAGGATGATTGAAAGAGAGAGAGTAAAGCCTATGTCTGCAGTTTTAGAATACTGCAGAAGTGGGGTTATACTGCAAGCTAATATGAATGAGGATATCATCCCTGCATAGGCTATCATAGCAGGTGGAGTTGGTGGTTTAAAGATTACATACGGATCCATTTCCATTCCTAATACAAACATATAGCAAATCATTCCAAATTCAGCTACAAAATTTAGTGTAGTTATAAATTTTTCGTCAAAAGAATCACGCACCCATGGTATGTTGCCAATAAGCAGCCCTATCTGCACAAACAAGATTTGACAAAATTCCCATCATCTCAATAAGTATTTCAATCTGTTACAAAAATATATGTACCAAAACCAGGTCCATAATGCAGGAAGTCTCATGCACTAATACGATTCAGTTTTATATAATAGCATACCATATTGTATGTTGTCTATATATGTACATAAAGTTAGAAAAAAGACTTACAACAATATCAGAAGTTATGCGAGGTTGAGAAAAAGGCCTAAGCAAAAGGTGTAGAAGATGGCTTAGAACAAATGTCAGGATGATTCCAATGACTTTTCCAGGTCCATTTCTAACTGTATATGATATAAAATTCTGACAAGTTGATTCCTGAGATGATCTTTGATCAATATTAGCCTTGTTGGCATTGGAATGACTTGCCATTTTCTTTCTTTCCTTTGACTTCTGTGCAGCAGTGCTTTTTCAGGTATGAAACGTTTCTAGTTTTGTTTTCTTTTTCATTGCAAACAAACCAAGAACGCCATTTTTTTTCCCTTCTCGGTTTCTTTACCAGATGAGCTTAGTGGTTGTAATTTGATTGCGTACTATAAGGAGAAATTGGAGCAGCAAGTTGAGGAGATTAAGACGTGTGAATGACTCTTGAGGCTTAGAGGATTTAATTTAACAAATACAGTATTTTTGTGGACAATAAAAAAAGTTATCCACATGTTATGGTTCATGCCTTGATTAGTCTAATATATTTTTCACATAACATACTTTTGTTATAAATGTTAAGTTATATACCGAGGGACAGCTAATTTCTACTCATGATTATTAACTTATAAAAATTGATTTTATTCAATTAAATCACTTAGATATATATATATATATATATATATATATATATATATATATATATATATATATATATATATATATATAAAATTGTTATTTTAATTAATATAATAATCAAGTCAAGTTAAAATTTTCGATTGCCGGACTGTCAGGTGACAAATAATATTAATCTATTTATTTCATAATTATACGAAATTAAAATTGAATTATTATATTTTTATTATTTATTTGTGAATCTTATACAATTTTGAGATCTTAATTTGGTTGAATTATGTTATTGAAATAATAAATATATTTAAATATTTTAATTGAATAAAATTAATTTTTAATGATTACAACAAAATTTTAGTTAGAAGAAACGCTAGTAAGAGTTGCTTATATCAACATTCTCTTTTAACTCTCTCTATATGATTAGTCCACATCATCATTTTAAATTTTAATATTAAAAGATTATATATTTTATGTTCAAATACAAATTTTTTTATTTATTACAATTATCCAATATAATAGATAACTTTTAAAATTATTATTATATATACCAAAGTTAAATAGGGTCGCTGGAATAATGCCACCCTCCTTTTTTTTTTTTTTGAAAGTCTTGCCACCTTATTTTTTTTCAAAGGTGTAATTATCAAAACAAGTCCTAAATTTTAATCTATTTTTCAAATCTATCACATCCTTTATTTTTTAACCAAAAATTTCCAAACTTTATTTTTTTTTTTTTTAAATCTATCCTCAAACCAATATTTGATTATTAAAAAATAGATAAAAGATCATTTTGATTCCTAAAAAGTTTGGTTAGACACAAAAAAGAGAAAATACCTAAAAATTATATGAAATCTTATTCAACTAAAAATTTAATCAAATTGAATTTGATATATTTATTCTAAGTAATTGAAATATAATTTATTTAAATAAATAATTTATTATAAAATATCATTAATTCATAATTCAAAGAACTTATACTATCATATTTTTTTAAAAAAAATATAATATATATAATAAGTAATTGAAATATAATTTATTTAAATAAATAATTTATTATAAAATTTTATTTTAGAGTATCATTAATTCATAATTCAAAATAAAAAACGTAGATAATCATAATTTTTTCAAAAAAATGCAATAATAAATAGTTATCATTTTTATATACATATTAAATAGCTAAAACTTATTTATTAAAAATAATCAAACTTTTTATATTGATAAGTCATTTCGTGAGAGAAAATAAATTTATAAAAAATAAAAAATAGTTAAATGTTAATTTATTCAAATATATAGGAAATTAAAAAAATAAATTAATCTTACAAGTATACATATATAATCAGTATAGATTTAGAAAATTTTTAAGTTGAATATATAAAATATATTATAAATTAAAATTATTGATTAAGTATTGTCTATTTATTTATAAAAATTTAAGATTTATGGATATAAATGATAGATAATAATTATTTTTATAAGTAAATAAATTGTTTCAAATATTGTCAATAATAGTAATCATATCATATAAATAATACAAATAAAAATAAAAATTAAGGCATATAAATAAGAGATAAAAGTAGTACAAGTGCACAACGATTAAATATTTAATTTTTATTTAATAGAAAAATAAGAAAAAATGATTTTATATATAAAACATAAAGTTAATTTATTATATTTAAAATTTGAGAATAAATAATTGATTAAATTTTATAATAAAATAAATATTTATATAAAATAATAGAATAACAAATCCTAAAAATTAAAGTGGATTGAATTTTTATATTATATAATATACTAATAAAATAAAAATAGAGTATTTTTATATAAAAAATTATTATAAAAAAATAATTTTATATTACTATATAAACACCGATACTATACAAACGTGAAAAAGATAGTATTTATATAAAAAGAAAAAATAAATAAGATATTATATTTTTTATTTAATTTCTATTTTTGAGTTTTTAAGATTTAACTATCATATATTTTTAGTAGATTTATATTTGACTCATTAATATAAAAAGATGATTTAATTTAGTGTAAAAAAATAAGTTTTAGCTATTTAATGTGTATATAAAAAAGACAATAACTATTTATTATTATGTTATTTTAAAAAATTTATAATGGTGTAAATTTTCAATTTGAATTATGAATTAATGATTTTTATAATCAATCATTTATCTAAATAAATTATATTTCAATTACTTAGAATAAAAATATTAAATTCAATTAGGTTAAATTTTTACTTAAACAATATTTTATATAATTTTTGGATATTTTCTCTTTTTTGAGTCTGACCAAATTTTTTAGAAAAGTTTAGGAGTCAAATTGATCTTTATCTATTTTTTAATAATCAAATATTGATTTAAGGATAATTTGAAAAATTAAAATTTGGCATTTTTTGTTAAGAAAAAAATGAGATAAATTTAAAAAAAAACACATTCAAATTAAAATTCAGAACTGTTTTAGTAATTAAGCCTTTGCATGTAACAGTGCCACCTTTTTTTTTTTTTTGGGTTTTTAAGTCTTGCAATCTTATTTCTTTTCAAAAAAAATTTTTTGGTTTTCTTTTTTCTTTTTATCTTTACAATTTATATATTAAATTGTATTGTTTTTAGAATAATGCCACCTAATTTCTCTTACTTTTTTTTAAAAAATTTAATTTTCTTTTTTACTTTTATTGGGACAATTTATATATATATATATATATATATATATATATATATATATATATATATAATATATAATCTTTTAATATAATTTGTAAAAAAATATATTTATATGTTATTATAAATATCAATAAACTTTATGATAATTTAA